>OZ023319.1:7415588-7516302 GCA_964007375.1 Ophion obscuratus
CGCCTAAATGTATTTCCACCCTTAAACGAGGGTCTTTAAGAACCCTCAGAATGAAGTGATTTTTAAAGCGAGAATCTACTGGGTAATTAAAAAAGAAAAATAGAAATGGCAAAATGCAGAAAAATCAATTTTATCGGAATTTGTACCTCATTTTCGAGCCTGTTATATTCGTCACGTGACATTTTTTTTTCTCACGAACGACGCTCACGTCACCCGAAAGCGCGTTCGAAATAGCCCTGTCAATCGAGTAATGCGAATGCGAGTTCGAAATAAAAGCAAAATGGTTGTGATTCCTGAAACGTAGAACCTTTCTGTTATTATTCACTGTAAGGCAAGGAATTTATTCAATGGGAAGTCTCACGCATCGACTGTAGCACACTTCTACTGAGACTCTGAGGGACGTTTTTAAAAGAAATGAAAAAGAAAAAGGAAGAACGAAAAAGCTCGGACGCCGATCATCGAGCTTGGTGTATTTGAATGTGGGACGTAGCTGAGTAGTAACACGTGGCTTTGCGTCAGTTTCGTCGTGTATATATATGTCTTTTCAATAATTTTTCGAAATTCATTATATATATATTAAACTATAAAAAACAAATATCTTTTTATAATACAATTTAATTTAATTTAATTTTAATTTTTCAATTCAGTATTTTTAATTTAGTTTTTATAAGCGCCGATTCGAGCGTTTATACAGGGCTCCTATATATAATCATTGATTATTCTACATAATAATAAATTATTGTGTATAAGAGTTTAAACGAGTATATACCGCTCGGACCGGTGCCTTTTATTTTTATAGAAGTTATACATAGCTAATAAATATTTATGGTATTGCAGTTTGCATCGTTGGGATGCAACGAAAATGTATAAATATTTTTCGTACTACCCAATTTTTTTCACCACATTTAGGCTACGAGTATCACTAAAACATTTTTTAACGTCCTTATTAGGGATCCACAATCTATAACCGTTCAGATGGTAAAAAAAATGAAGAAATGACAAAACAAAGAAGAATTTTCGTTGCTTTCCAACGATGCAAACTTCAACGCGATAAATATTTATATAGTTATAAATTAGTATATGCAATTAATACTATGTCATATCAATTATTATTGGGTTATTTAGAAAGTAATTTCGTTTTTTGTCAACGAAACATGTGGACAAAAACAAAATTACTTTTCGTATAAGCCAATATTACTATATAAAATATTACTTATATATAATAACGCATTATTATACATAATTATATAATATATTTTATATGTTACATATATTATTACGTATGATAATTTATTATTATATATTCGTCATATACGTATGACTTCTATAAAAATAAAACGCTTCGTTTCGAGCGCTTACATCCTCGTGTAAACGCCATGGGACTTTCGTGCCTATTTATTTATCTTTAAATCAACACATGTAGGCGAAGAAATATTATTTTGCAGACACAAGTATTTGCGTACTATCGTCACAGTGGCAATGTCTCCATACTCGACATTATGTAAATCCCAATGTCTCGAAAATGACCTGTCGACAAATGTCCGCATATTTTTGGAATAGTCATTGCAAGTATTGTCCTGGACTCGAAATCGACGATTTGTTTTGAAAAGAAATTGAAGGACCGTCTTTAAAATAACCACAAGTGCTGATAGCCAACTTTTCATGGGAATACGTAGATTCGAAGTATCCCTTCGGGTGGATGTCAATATACTTATGGGTGTGTGTGTGTGTGTGTGTACGAATGTACATATATATTCATAAATATGGAGAAAGTGGCGCGACCCTCCAGTAATGGGGACTGGAAATCCGCTTTTCTGATTAGACACGAACTGATGATAGCGATAACAGTAACAAGAAAAATACCGTGGATCTCTATGTACATACATGGCTGCGTAAACACACACACATATATATATATATATATATATATATATATATATATATATATATATATATATGTATGTATGTATGTATGTATATATATATATATACATACATACATACATACATACATATATATATATATATATATATATATATATATATATATATATATATATATATATATATATATATATGAATATATATATATATTCATATATATAAAATTATATTCTATACCGGGTGAGGCAAAAGCTATTAGCAGTAGAAATATTCTCTACCCTATCAGACTTGGGTTTTCCTACAAAAGATTCATAGTTCAAAGAAGCTTATCGAGTGGTGACTACGAGATTCAACCAAGTGAAGGCACTTAGGAGATTTCAAGGTGTACTCCACTTTTTTCCAATATGACCACTATTTTTTTTTCAAAATGTTATCAAGGTACTAAAAATAAGTTCACACCCCAAATTTCAGCATCATTGATCAAGATCACTATTAATCTTCAAGCATTGCATTTTTGTGACATTCTCCGTAATTTCTCAAGATCAATATCTCGAATCATGTTCAAAATCAAGTGTTGCATTTTTGTGACATTCTCCGTGACTCAAGATCATATCAGCTTGCTCGTGATAAGCAAACGTTATGCAGAAAATTTAATTCCGTGCAGACAGAAAGAAATTACGTCGCAGTACTTCTCATTGAAGTGAAGGCACACGATTATGGAAATTACAAACTTCCCACTGCTTTCCATAGCAAGTTGATAAGATTCTTAGTTGCGAAGAATGTGCACCAATGTGACTTACCTGGATTTTGCTTAGCATTAAACTATTGAAACATCAATTAGAGTCTGTTCGTCAGTACAGACCGACGTGATTAATAAGACAATACAATCAATCCGAATCAGATTGCAAGGCTGCATTGAAAGTGGTGGCCATCACTTTGGGCACACTTTTATAAAAGTAAGTGTTTGCGCTGTTTCTTCAATCGATTCTAGGCTAAAATGATTGCAATTTCTTTGTTATGAATTTTTTAATACTAAATCTTGATCGATCATCTTGAAATTTGGTATGTGAATTTATTCACAGTTCCTTGATGAAATGCTGAAGAAAAAATAGTGATTTCATTTTTTTTTAATAAAGGTGACCTTGAAATCTCCGAAGTTTCTCCACCTGGATGAACGTCATAGCCACCAATCGATTACCCCCTTCGAACTATGCAACTTTTGTAGGAAAAGTTTTTTCCTAAGTCTGATAGGTGAGAAAATAGTTTGACTGCTAATAGTGGTTCGCTCACCCGGTCAACCATTGACAATCGATCGATCATCTTGAAATTTGGTATGTGAATTTATTTACAGTTGCTTGATGAAATGCTGAAGAAAAAATAGTGATTTCATTTTTTTTAAATAAAGGTGACCTTGAAATCTCCGAAGTTTCTCCACCTGGATGAACGTCATAGCCACCAATCGATTACCCCCTTCGAACTATGCAACTTTTGTAGGAAAAGTTTTTTTCCTAAGTCTAATAGGCGAGAAAATAGTTTGACTGCTAATAGTGGTTCGCTCACCCGGTCAACCATTGACAAGCCTGCGGCGCCTCTTGCCATTGACCCTACCGACACGTGCATGTGCCTCGGCCATTCCTGTCAATAGGCTTTGCACGCACTTTCCTTTTCTGCCTCTCTCTCTCTCTCTCTCTCTCTCTCTCTCTCTCTCTCTCGATCTTTCACGATGCTCAATTACATCACACAAATGTCTATGGACGTTGCATACACAGTGTACATTGTACACGTACCCTCGTTTAGATACGTAAATATATGCAGACGCATTCATGCATAATCACGATATTTCAACAAATGATATCGCGCAAAAATATTTACAGTCTCGACGAGAAAACTGCGTAAAATTGAGCCTGAGTAATTGAACGGGCGGACGTAAAAGTGTAGTCGAAAAACAAACGCGGTGGAGCCAATAAACGAAGCTGGCGGTTCCGCACGATTGATCGCGCGGTGATACAACGCGATAACTTTTCCGGTCATTTCGTGGCGCGATCTCGTTTCACGCGAATTTTATTGGTCGTCCTTTTTCGCTCGGCAAACCCGGTGCACCCTCGTCACCCCAGAGCCGATATGTCTACTTGGTACACAGGTTGGAAAGAGAGAGATAGAACGAGAGAAAGGGAAAAAGAGAGAAAAAGAATTTATATGATTCCGCATTGAAATCACGAGGAACGACGACCTGGCGAAAGAGCGCAAATCAATTTAGGCATTGTTATGGCGCTCGTAATTAAATCGGTGGTATGCTGTACACACACAAATACACGTACGCGCGTATATACGTATTCCCATTTCGTTAGCTCTCGGCTTTCCGAGTTTGACGCTGGTTTGTAAACCGGATGACTAAATGCTCCGTCCGCGGCCTACCGGAACACCTGTTGTTCATGGTTTTTTTGTTTTCGCCCCCGATTTTTTTCCCCCCTCTCTTCCAATCAAATCACAAGCGAACGAGATTCTGCAAAAGCTCGAGTGTTTTCGCGGATTTGCAGTATATTTGCCCTTGTCATTTTTGTTCACCCCCATTCTCCAACGGATTTTTTTCTGACTGGAGCAATATCAATAAACGGCGGATATCAATTATTTTTTTCTCAGTTGACATTAGAAACGCACACGATTTTGCGCAACTCCCGTCGTTGCTGCCATACCTTCAGCCTCAAGCGTCATTCGGCACGTTTTGATTCAACATTATACAGGCCGAAAAAGGTCGTTTTTTCGATTTTTTGTTGTCTGCTGGATTATTTATTTGGGATTTGGAAAAAAGGTATGTTATTAAGCATACCTTTGACTTATTCCCTGTAGCCTTTTTATTTAAAAAAAATTAACTACGTTATTGAGGTAGAGCCTTTGTTTAAAAAATTGTGGTCCGACGGCCGGATCGATAACTTGACAATGGTTGGTCTGAAAAAAAAAACAAATTAAAAAGTTGCATAATCTATATCAATGGAGTTCCCGCTCTACGCTGTTTTTCGAAAAAAGAAATCATAAAATGGGAGGTGTTAAAAAAACGTGCAATTTTAGCGCAATTTTTACTTATACTCGAGCGCTCGAAAAATACTAATTTACAAAAAGGCTACGTACAAACATGGCTACAGCAATTATGGAAATTTTCGTTTTTTTTTTCAACTGAAAATCGGACGTTTTCTATCTGCTCTTATAACTTGTCTCTAACTTGAACAATATTTAATACTTTAACTTGAAATCTTTTTCACATATTCTTTAACATGTACACTATGAGAAAAAACAAAAAAAAATGTTTACCCGTCACAGTGGTGGCCTTAATTTCACTGTCGACACAAAAACTGACAATCTGCCGATTTTTCATAAACCATCAGGTTCTTCGTGACGCCCTGCCCGTCCGTATCGTCTGGCGAGAAGCGAGAAGTAAAAAAGGAGCCATTCCGGGCTCCTTTGTCCTCTCTGAATCGACACGAGAACAAAGAATTTGCTTTATTTTTATCGCCGCACAGTGTTATCGCGATACCCGTCGACGATTATGGATTTTTCCTTCGATTGCTTTGGCTTTTATTTATTTTTTTTTTTTTTACAAAAATAAGACCCACCAGAGTAGAATCGAGTGTAGAGAGTAAAAGAGTATTAGGAGCGCTACCCATGTGATCGAACGGTCGCCGACGAACGAAAAAGAGGATAGAGGGAAAGAGAGAAGAGAAGAGAAAATGTGGGAGGCTCAAGGGCCTGCGACGACACGAGAGATCGAATCAGTCGCCACTCGACGAGCTACGATTTCGGTCATATATATATATATATATATATATATATATATATATATATATATATATATACACATATACATATACATATATATATATACCACATATATATACATATATATATATATATATATATACACACACACACACACACACACACACACACACACACACATATGTCCTCATATACGAATGTGCCTATGTAAAGAGGAAGCGAGATCAAGAAGAGGGACTTGACTTTTCTGCCTCCTCTACGTCGATTAAACTCTATTGCGAATAGCGCTCAATTAAATCGAGAGAGCCGATCTATTCGTTCGGCTTCGCTTGGCCGCTCGTACCCGATCCGCTGAAGTTCCTATTATAGTATCCCGTGTATGTATACATACATACATACACAATAGGCTACTATGAGGACAGTCGTCGAAATTGAATGTCTTTAAAAAACACCTTCCTATATATATATATATACATATGTATACATATATATATATATATATATATATATATATATATATATATATATATATATATATATATATATATATGCATACACATACACTCGCACAATATACGAACAATATGCTCCCCCACTCTTCCGTACACTCCGGTTATCCGTCCCTCTGGCAAGTTTTGCCGATATATCCTGAACGAATAAAATGTAATCGAAGAGTCGAAACTTTCATCGGAAGTGGAAATCGGCACGAGAACGAGCACGATTTCGATGCGAGAATACTCAAAATGTTTTGTTCTAAAATAATACTTAAAAATTTCAATAAACAGCATAAAGTCTTCAAATCAATAGTGATTTTTTCTTCTTTTTTTTATTCATTCATAATTGCTTGTATCTTTTTCGAACAATCGTTTTACGCTTGCACGATTTTGCGAAAATTATCCAATGACGGAACACTCGTGAGGCAATCGAGAATTATCGACAATTACCGATAATCGAGTTTTTAGTTTGCGTGATTCCGTAGAATGAAAAAAAAGGGTTATTTCGAGTTTCGTCGGTCATTTAATTTGTGCTCATACTTGATCGGAAATGTACAGAGTGACGATTGGGCTTGACAGGTGACAGGGCTCCACGTGAACGAATAATAAACGTGCAAATCAAGAACCAAAGTTAACACCAAACAAAAAGCAGAACCTTGTGTTTTTCGATACGAAATGAGGGAGTGAATAATTGAAATAAAAAGTGTGCAGATGTGCGAACGCGAATAATGTTGCCGCCCATACTGAACAATATCAATGGGGGAATTCTCACGTTGTACACGAACTCGAACAACGGAGGGCGAACCCCGACCACGACACGTGCCACGAGAGGCCGTTACGCCGAGATCGGCGTCAGAAGGTAAAGAAAAATCGTTCGCACGAACACGAACAATATGCATCGTTTTTCTACTATTGACATTCAGAGATTTACTATTAATCGTTTAATCTATTTATACGGTGATTGTTATTTTTTATTCCTAGGCTGAGAAAAAAGTCCATGGTATTTACAAAAAACGACCATGATAAAAGCGGGCATAGTGAAATTCCGTATAATTTCATTGGTACCACTATCATAATATAGTTGACACAACTATAAGCGAAAAGTGTATCTAAACGTACTATTTGGGTGGCGTGTTCGGCTATATATTATCCTCGAAATAATTATTAACTATTGTAAAAGGCTTGACAATATAGATATAATTAATTCAGCGCTATCACAAAATTGGCGCGCAAATACTAATGTTGTGTACTGCGCGTCAAGTTTTGTTCGGTCAAAATTCTAGTATTTCATTCAAGTTTGTACAATTCGTATGGTTACCATTAACGTTTGTCGAGTCCCGTGAAAAACGACGCAACCGACCCAACCTCGAGCCAGCGTCACGCCGATCACATTCTACCATTGGCCGATGAACGGCAGCACTACCGGCTTAGTGTTGCGCCGCGGTAGGAGTGATCTCTTCGGCCCAACGCTGGCATGTACGGTTGGCCAATAGTAGGCTTGCCGGAAATCCTAACAGTTGGCCGGGTATTGGCCCAACATTGGGCTAAAGAGATCACGATCATTGGCTGACGGTTGACGTGATCACCGGCCCATAGTAGGGCTAAGGTCGGCTTCATATTGGTGGCGCAATATTCGGGCTAGTGTTGGCCCAGTGCAGGGCTGTCAAAACAACCCAATGCTTAGCCAACAATCGATCAGATTCGCAAGTTTCTGTGCTCGATTATTGCTCATCGAAAGAATTATTAGATTCACTAACATCGTTATGCACAATCACTTGTTCGTGGAATGTTTCCAAATTTGTTTCACTATCTACTTGTCTTTTTGTTTCGTTGCCTCTGATCCTAACCTGCTGCAAAGAGTCTTCTAATTTTTGTCGTCGCTTTAACACTCGACGTTTCTCAATGCCATCATAATAACTCGACATTTCTTTAAAACACCACAAAACTTTAGTATAAATCAATTTTATTTTTAATCAAGTGAATTTCAGATAACAATAATTATGAGTTTTTATTATCGCAGGACGCAGAAAATTGCATGCAGCGATAATAAAAAAATATATAATAATAATATACGTAAAAAAGCATTTTTGTACATATGTATGGACTATACCGTTCAAAGCCAGTGTTGGGCCAGGATTGGCAATTCGTCAGTTTGCCATGCTGAAAATAAGCATTGGCAAAACCACGGTCAAACGATTGGCTCAGACTCAGGGCCTGCGCTCGCCCCGACAATTGGCCGACGGTCATTAATTAGTACTGGCCCAGCGTTGGCTCTTCGATGGTGTGCCGAGCATCAATTCGAGACTGGCAAACCCATGATCAACCGATTGGCCCATGTTCGGGGCCAACACGGACCCGATAGTTGGCTGACAGTTGGTAATCGATATTTGGCCCAAGGTTGGGTGTTCGTTGGTTTGCCATGCTGCAAATGAGCACTGGCAGAATCATGGCCAAATCATTGGCCCGTATAAAGGACCAACACTGGGTGTTAGTGGTTGGTGCTGAATATCGTAGCAAGCGTCGGCCGCATCTTAAGCGCCGGCAAATTTTTCACGGGGTTCGGTTGGAGCAACCACGGTTTAGTAGTTTCAAGAACTACCAGCTGTAGAAGTATGAAACCAGATTTTTTTGCGAAAATTACACGGACGTTGTTTGAAAATGATGAAAAAAAAACGTTATTCAAAATAATCTCCATTGCTATTCGTGCATTTCTCCCACCTCTTCGGCAGTTTATGAATGCCATGCCAAAAAAAAACAGTTCTTTTGAAGTGAACCAGTTGTCGAGCCATTTTCGTACGAATTGAAGCGTTGTTTAGCGAGAGCGTGTCCCATTGACGCGAACAGATGATAATCGGAGGGAGCCAAGTCTGGAGAATAAGCCGCATGCGCTAGTATTTCCCAACTGAACGCCTCGATCGTTTCCCTGACCCGTTTTGCTGAGTGTGATGGAGCGTTACCATGGAGCAAAGTGGCTTTGTGTCGCCTTTTTCCATATTCCGATCTTTCAAACGAACGAAGACGGCTTTCTGCGTTACATTCAATTGATCCGCGAGTTCTCGTCAACTTTGAGCATCATCTTCATCCGATAAGGCTTGCAATTCGTTGTCTGCGAACTTTTTCGATGATTTCCCACGCTCTTCGTTTCTCACGTCAAAGTCACCATTTTTGAATTTTTCGAATCACTCGAAACACTGTGTTTTACCAAAAGCATGTTCACGGCAAGCTTCGACAAGCATTGGATGCGAATCTGCAGCAGTTTTCTTTAAATGATAACAGAAAATCAATACTGTCCGCAAATCGTAGTTCGTAGGCACAAAACTCGACATGTTTAAGGTTATAGAAAATTATACCAGTGTAGGAAACTTGGATTGTTGTGAATCTTCCCCAGCTGTTAGAGGGAGACGATGGCGCTGCGGAAGCGGTCTTACGGTCCCTAAACTGATGGCTAGCACCATCCATAGGAAAATTCCGGTTTCATACTTCTAAACCTGGTACACGTGTCTGACAAACTTTTACAGAGTATGTTTGTTGCAAATAGAATATAAGATGAACACTTTTTCTTGCAGTTCACCGTCTGTTCTCGTAGGACACACATTACTATGCAAATTACTATTGTACTGTACAAATCTATTGCGATGCGCCAAAAATCCATTTAAGCAGTGACTTGAGGAGCTGGCGAACGAAACCGGACTTGTCCACACTACAGCAAATTTTCTTCGTCCCTAAAAACTGACGTCTCGCTCGAAAAGGCAGTTAAAAAAATGTTGAGGCGTTCAGAGCAGGATTTGATTCTAAATATTTCGGGAGCTAATAGAGGTGTGCTTGAAAAACACGAAAGATAATACAAATTTGATGTAGGGTGGACAAATGCGGTTTTGTTCGCCAGCTCCTCACTTATCTCGTAAAAAAAAGATCTGTCCGAAATTTCACCTCCATCTGAGGTAACTGCTGTCCGGAAGTACAGCCGGAATTACTTTTGTCTGGTATGCCATATCTGCGATCAAGTCGCCATAAGCACTCGATAGCATAGTGCCAGCGTGCGTAGTATATGCAGGAGGTGGATGGGTAGGTGGGTTGTAGGTTCGATTTCATGTGTACGCGAAATATTATCCTGGACATTAAGTTGTCCTTGGAGTGCCATATTTCAGGTGTTTACATTTTATTTTTTTTAAAGGAAACGAGTAAAGCTTTTTGAGTGCGGTTTTTTCTTGCTTTTATTCATGATATACAGAACGTTAAAAAAAATTTTTTTTGAAAAAAAAAAAACCAAAATGGCGGCCGTTGCAGCTCCGCGAAAACAGGTCCTCAAATCGCGGGAGGTAAACGGCTGACATCACTGCCCCCTCTTTGTTGATCTGAAACACAAATTCAAAGCATATTATCAATCTGTGACCCTTTGGTCATGGAATGACGGATGGATTTTTCGTTTAGTACAAATTTCGGAAAATGGCGGCAATTTAAAAAAAATCGAATTTTCGCGTTTTTTTTCGCATAAAAAGATAAATAATAAATGCAAAAATGTATCTATCGAAAAAACGATCCGTCATTCCGTGAAGACATATTTTCTGAGTATGCTCTCCAAATTTCAGGTCGATATGTTAACCACAGCGGTCGGGAGAATGTCAGCCATTTTTAAAAACGTGTTTTCGAGAAAAACGCTTTTAAAGTTTTGTAATGTGTTTACACAAATGTGTTCATAATTACCGCTAATTGGTAATGCCTGGTCCATAGAGGCATCCCTCCTCTTCTTCTGGCTGCTCATGTTGAGCCGCTAACATCTCCCGCTGAGCACAAAGGACAAAGTCTCCCTTAATCGGAAACTTTTCATTTTACGAGATCATCGGAGATTGTGAACGGGGGCGAGGGGTAGAATCGATTTTGATCAGTTATACAGTGAAAAATGGGAATAAAGTGACTCTACAAGGGAGAGAGGAGTGAGGAGTCGTGGCGATGACTGCACGACGAAGCTTGGCAACGAGCGAGACACCGTATGAAAAAAAAAACCCCCATATAGAAGACCATAAGAGAGAACCGCAATGGTGCGGCGACGAGGAAGCCCCTTCCGTTTATTCTCCGTCGTTAAGCCGCTTAGCTCTACGAGCCTGATCCGCAACCCCTCGCGGGTCTCTCTCGCTTCCCTCTCACTCGCACCTTCGAGCCGTCCAAACGTTTCGTCCTCTTCCACTTCGAGGTCCCGTATCGCCTTGTTACTCTGGATATAGACTCGTGCCAGCTCGTAGCTCGATGAGATACTCGTTATTTCTTTTCGTCACGGGAACGAAATGAAGATGAGATGAGCGAGCGGGATGGCGAGATCGCGCGAGAGAAAGAATAAAACTCACTTTGCCAGGGTCCCTGCTGTCGCTCACTTTTCGAAGCTTTTTCTACATCATCATAATTCGTAAGTCGATAAAAATCCCGACAAATCCCAGCCCGAATTACTCACCCGTGGTGACTGAGGTTTGCGGAGACGTGGACATTCGGTACGGCCCCTTAAACGCAAATTATTTCGACGAGACGAGAACTCCAGGATTCAATTTCTTGATAAAGTTGTTTCTTACGAGGAACATCACTTAAGGGGACCCGGTGGTCTAGAGCACGAAAATTTCATCTATTTTCACGATTTTTTTTGCCATTAAAAATTTTGAAAACGATGTTTCAACTTTTCGGACTTATTACTACGTTTATTGAGCATACAAAAAAATTTTTTTTTCATTTTAAAAACAATATTTATTATTATAAAAATGCCGCTGAAGATGACCCTCTCGAAAAATCGGACCCGGACGGCGTAGGTGATGTCGAGACTTCTACTTATCTGAAACACGAAATTCAAGAAGAATCTTAATCAGAAAGAGTGCAGTTATGGTCGGAACTAGAACAAATCGAAAAAATTAAAAATTGACAAAATGGCGCGCTTTCGAAAAAAAGTTCGTAAAATCGGGTCTTTTTTCACTAGTTTTTTAGTGTAAACAATAGGAAATTATTTAAATAAAATTATGATTCCAGTTCCGACGATAGCCATACATGTTGTGAACAACATATCCAAATTTCAAGTGATTCAGTTGAATAGTTTTTTCGTTTTCACCACCGCCGTGCCGAAAAAAGTCGTTTCGAGATAAATGAGTTTAAAGTTTGAGGTACAGATATTTTATCTAGATGTAAGGTACCGCTCTCTACCTAGTTAACGGGCTGTGGAAGCTACAGTATTGGGAATTTCTGCATGAAAATTTTCTTAAGATACTATACTTTCGAAATATCGAGAAAAAAAATCGATTTTTTGAAATTTCTAGACCACCGGGTCCCCTTAAGTGTCCGCCTCCGATTTTTATGAAACTCATATATGTGATAAAGCATTGAAAACTATTAGACACGTATTTTCTTATCTGCGGAAAAACGCTTTTAAGGGGGGAAACGACCTTTAAAGAAAGGCGTGTCACCCCTTAATTTAATTTTTGTTCAACTGGTGTATAGTGGATTTTTCATAATTTTACATAAGAAGAATTTTGGTTTTTGTTTCATTCAGATCGGTGGACTGCTTGTGGGTGATACTGCAAAACCATCCCTCGACACGCCTTTCTTTGAGGGGTGGTTTCTGCCCTTAAAACCGTTTTTCCGCAGATAAAAAAAATACGTGCCTAACAGTCAATGCTTCACCACATATATCAGGTTCGACGAAATCGACAGCCGACACTTAAGTGATGTTCCTTGTTAGTCTTTATTCATTGGCTTTGTTAGGAACTAAGCAATGCATAAGATGGTCCGTTCTCTCGTGCACTGATACCCAATTGTAGAGTCGATCAGTAAGGAAATCAAATATACTTGTCAGTTTTTTAGAAAGAAATTCTCGTCGTGGTACAATACAAAAGTGAACTTTTCAGATCTGCAGAGCAAGCAGAAAAAATAGTACGGTGCAATATAAATGTTGATGGTGAAACTTGCGTCATTGGAATGCATTGAATGGGATTTTTTTATTGCTTAATTTTTTTGCCTCTGATTCAGACCACGAAAATCATTAAAACGTTTTTTTAGAATGACGCTGAAGTTTCCATCGTTGGAATGCAACGATTGTTGTTTGTCCATTTTTCATTGCTTTATTTTTGACATTATCCAAAGATGTTTTTTTCGAAATCGAGGTCGTGAATCTTTAATAAGAATACGTAAAGACGTGTGAATAATTTCCACAGCCTGAAGCAGCAACAAAAAAATCGAACACATAAAAAGAATTAACTTTCGATGCATTGCAACGATGCAAACTTTAACAGCATTTTTTAGGATTCTTATAGAGGACGTGTGTGGGAGTTTTGCAAAAATGCTACCGAGATGATGAAGAATTGATACTATTTCCCTAAGCCTGTTGCAAAATTTGTAGAACTTCTGAATGATTTGACTTTTAATTGGTAGTAGTTTTGCTGCTGTTCTCAAAGGATGTTTTTTTCCCTCTCAAGTATGTTGAGAACAAGCATAAAGAAAAAATCGTACCAAACGTTTTAGAATTTTTGTGTGAGTAATTTACGTATGAAAGAAACTTTTTGATAAATCTCACCATGATTCACTACATAATGGCAGAACAATTAATCATCAAGTACTGACTAATTCAACTTATTTTCTCGTTCGCTCAACCCAAACAAACTGTATGACATTAGAAGCTCTGCGAACAGTTGGGCGGCTCGAAAATTACGCCAGCCATGAAATGCGGCGTATTCGCCCTTAAGAGTGTTGCCCTAAAACAATAATTGAGAAATGGAAAACAGTAATTAGAAAAACACTTTCAACTGAATTTGATGATTTGTTGCTTGGTCTGCAAATTATGCCACTCGCGGCTGATTCAACTTTAAAACTAAGTCATATATTTGAGAATATCAAATCTTGGCTACTTTTCGCCAAAATTGTATCTCCTACATCCCCAGAAACCAAATGTCTGGATCTGCAAAAAAAATATACCGCAATAGTAACAAAGACGGAGAAAATCACATGAAAAAATTCGTTCAATTCCAAACTTAAGGCGGGAATCAGTTTAGATTATTCAAAAAATCAATATTTTTTTACTTCCATAAACTGTTGGGAAAACTAACCGCTGATTTAACGGTAAGCAGTATAAATAACGCATTACTACCTTGAATTTTTTGTTTTCGGTAATTTTTTTCAAACGCGTTTTTCTCTAAACGACTTTGTATCAATTTGTGTACACTCTATCTAAAAAAGTGTCTAACCTATAATTTTATAAACTGATCCTTAGTTCATTTATATAATTACATTCTATGTGAACCAAAGTTTGGGGTAATATAATTGTTTAAAGTATATTTTTTATAGCAAAAAAGGTTTTAAAATAATGGCAAAAATTATACTCTTTTGTTTAAACACCTATAAAAATGCAATTTTCAACTTTTGGTCACAGTTAGGTTTATACAGAAGGAAAACATGTTGTTAAAGTAATCTTCAAACCGTATTGATTTCCGATGAAAACTGTAGCCTCCAGAATGTACACAGCAGCAAAAGTCTGATGGCGACCTTCGATGGGCGGCAGGTTACATGTTCCATACTTTCAGAGGAAACGCTTCGAAAAATTAAAATATTTGTTTGAAAATATGTATAAAATATTCCCAAAGTTTGAATAAATTCCATTCATTTATTTCTTGTAAAAAAAATCAGGAAAATCACTTAAAAAACGTACTCCTAAACTGGTTTTCCGCCTTAAGTAACACGATCATAAATGCTACAACAAAACTAATGTTCCCCCGCCAATTGCTAAATTTTGCAGATCAACGATCACGAAATTCTTGAGAGTGCCCCCAATCACCGGCAATGATTTATCAAGTGCCTTCCATTTCCCTCCACATGCAGAATTTCCCTGTACACTTTATCAAAAGCTACCGAGAGAAAGCGGAAGTTTATTTTGGGCACACGGTAGCGGGGGTTGGGGTGTATTCCGTGTACGACCTGGAAAAACCTTAATGAAAGTTCTGTCGTCGATCAAAGCGGAGATCACTCCAGGTCGGTTGGGACAAAGAGAATCGAGTGAGACGGAGGCATACACTCTCAAAGGGGGTGCTTTACATCGTACTCAAAATGCGACTACGAAGGGGGTATGGGGGCCGGTGAGCCCTTGACATTGGACGATTGCTGCTTTGGGGCTGCACCCGTCAATCTCACCCCTTTCGCGTCTCCCTCTACCTCTCTTACTCCCTTTTATACGCTGCTAATGCGCTATTACTCGCAGAACTTTGCGAAATACAAGTGTACACAAGAAACGTAAAGTGCACGTGTACAACGCGAACGAATGGAAATGTGCTTCAAACCTTTGAATATGACGCGAGAAGAGTTTCGCAGGATGTACTTAAAAGAAAAAAAAAAGAATAAAATGTCATCTTCGTGCTGGTTTCGAGGTAGATCACTGTAGCGAATGAAAAAAATGTGTCTTCTGCCTTTGAGGAAAAGGAAAGCATGCAGAGGCGGAAAAGGGGCTGAGACATTTAGACACTTATTTGACGAGGCTTTCGTCATGCAATAAGGGGTTGAGACGAGAAATATATACAGGGTGTCCCAGAACTGAATGCGTTCCCTGAAATGGGGGGTTGGGGGTGAAATTCTGAGTCGATTGATATAAGCATGTGTGGGTCTGAGATCAACCCCTGAATTATTATTGATTTTTAAAGTCGGGCCAATCAGGTGCGTCCGATGAGTCGTCCGATGACTCATCGAGCGCACCTGATTGGCCGAACTTTAAAAATTAATAATAATTCAGGGGTTGATCTCAGACCCATACATGCTTATATCAATCAACTCGGAATTTGATCCCCAATCTTCCATTTCAGAGAACGCGTTCAGTTCGGGGACACCCTGAATATATATATATACACCAAAAGAAAGAGACGCGTTTTATTTGCATTTGCTGTTCCTTTTACTTAATTAAAAAGACTCGATTCCTTTGGTTCTTCTTTCCCGCTACTTCTCTCTCGTTTTCTTCGTTACATTTTGAACGAGAAGAGAGACAAGACCATCGAGTTCAACCGCGAGAATAAACTCGCCATAGTAACCCCTTCTTTGAGTTTGAATTTATTCGAGTGGCTGGCCAGAAACTGTGGGGAGATGCTAAGGAAAGAGTAAAACCGAGTCAAGAAAAAACGAGCGAAGAATGTAATTTGGTGAAAAAAAAAGTCTCGCGGGATTCACAAAGATCCAACGAGAATTAAAGATAAAAGGAAGGGTCGTTTGTGCACAGTTGGAAAGTAGTTGGCTGGCTTGTTTTCGTAACTTTTCACATTAGCTGCGGATAAAATAGTTTAATTACTTAATGCAATTAACCTTCAGTTCGAGACTCAGGACACGTTGTTAACGAAATGCTTTTTGGGCATTTAATCTGGGAGTGTGAATATTTAATTTTACGGCGATCTTTCGGGAGAATTGTTGTCCGTTAATTTCTACAAAGAGTTGAGTTATCTTCGTTAACCGGTCTGCATCAGCTTGGGGACCAAAAAAAGGTCGAGATTTTACACACAATTGACACATAGTCTTGCCAAGTTTTTTTTTTCAATTGACGAATGTTGATAAACAATAAAGTTATTATTTAAAGAAAGTAACTAGGGACACGTGAATTTCAAAATGAAAAAAACCTACTTTCAGCATAATAATAGGACTGAATTTTTTTTTTATGTTTTGGAAATTACGCAAAAGGCAATCTGTAGAAAAAAAAACGTTTTTCGACTAAAAAAACAACTGCAATAATTTGTTATTAACAAATGGATGAGCATATTACAAATGATCAGGTCACGCGATGGAAAATGTTATCAACTATGCTCTGTCCAAATTTGGAGTGAGTCGGACAAATGGATCTTGGGCCGTGACTTACTTTTTCATAAAACATATTTTCCAGAAAGTCGCAAAATAAAAGGCGTAAGTCGCAGCAGGGCGATTTACCGGAACGCAGTCGGCGATCTGACCCTTCACTATTTGCGTGCAGACCCACTATTTGCAAAGCACACATAAACAATAAATCGTCATAAAGTGGTAAATTTCTAGAATTTCTACAAAATCGTTCGAAAATTCACATTGACCCGGATGTCAAACATCATCAATTTGTCATTAACATCCCTTCGGTCGGTTTTTCTTTCAAAAAATCAGATATACACTTTTGACACTTCTTAATATATCTGCATAATTGAAATTCAAAAAATATATAATTAAATTGTAAAAAATGGAAAATTTGCAATTTTCCAAAACTGAGAATTTTATTATAACTTATCCGGGTGAAAATGACCCAGTGTGTCAACGAAAGGTTAAAGTTAAGACCCTAGAGAATGAAACTACGCAATAAAAAAATCGCGTTTGTGAAATGTCAAGCTTATACAGACCCCTTAAGTCGTTTTCACTGTTTTCCATGGTTTCTCGTTCAATTTTGAATTCCCCGACGTCCTCGAGAGGTCGATGCACGAGGAAGCAACCACGTACGAAACAAGATACTTCACTCTAGGGCCGGTGCAACTCGCACGAAACGTGTAAACACAGACACAAGCGACGTAGCCAAGTTACAAGATCACCTAGTGCATTATACAGCCGATCCGCTTAGTTGTGTTCAGTGCACACGAAGAGGTGAAGGCAAAAGAGGGAAAAGTCATCCAAATTAAGGCCGTATTGTTGTCTAGAGTCAAGAGCGTAGCTTTGGACTAAACTCTAAGGATGGAATAACTAAAAAAAAAATTATAAACAAATACACATGTTTATAGATATTTCAAGAATATGTACAAATTATTTTTTTATATTATCGTGTATTAAATATTATTTTATATTTTTCAATATTATCGTGTCATTTTGTACATTTGTTTCCAACGGTGCACTGAAAACTCTTCTAATTGGCGACCAGTCTTGTGGACGTTGTATGAATCTAAAAAAAACCAAACATATTCTCAATCTGTATGAGTATTGTGTTGTTTGGTACCAAATTCAGCAAAAAAAATGTACAATATCACGGCATGCAAAACGTTGTTTATCAATTTGATCCGACCGTATTGCTTATCATTTCTATACCTCGGCTAACATTATGCGTATCATTAAACGGTTTTCACATACGTACATAATTAGGTCTGCAGAATAAAAAAAAAGTAAATTAAAAAAAAAACAATTTCTTCAAATTTGTAGATAACGATACTGCATTGAAAGTATACACTGAATTCTCATTTATGATTATCTGAATTTATTTACAGCGCGCATTTTGATCTCTGAAAAAATGATTTAATGCTCATTTTTTATTTATAATTGATTGCGCATTCAATAATTTATTTCAGAGATAAAATGCGCTGTGTATGTAAATTCAGATAATCGCAAATGCAAATTCGGGGTATACTTTTAAGGTAGTATTGTTGTCTAGAAATTTGAAGAAATTGTTTAAATTTTTTTTTATCAACGAGTTGTGAACCAAAAGTTCTCTTGCAATTCATTTAAATTTCTCTTGCAATTCATTTAAATTTCAGAACATATTCCATATGTATATAAAGTTGTACGACTGGAAAAGAAATCATCATATATATATATATATATATATATATATATATAAAATAATTTTATCCAATTTCTAGACAACAATACTGCCTTAAAAGTATACACTGAATTTGTATTTAAGATGATCTCAATTTATTTACACTGCATATTTCATCTCTGAAAAAATTATTTAATGCGCATTTTTTATTTATAGTTGATTGCGCATTCAATCATTTATCCCGAGGATAAAAAACCGCTGTGTATATAAATTCAGATAATCGCAAATGAAAATTCAGGGTATACTTTAAGGCAGAAATTTAAGGCAGAATACTTTTGTCTAGAAATTTTGAAGAAATTGTTTATTTTTATTTTTTAGTGACGAGTACACACACACACACACACACACACATGCATATATATACATATACATACATACATACATACATATATATATATATATATATATACTCGTTACTAAAAAATAAAAATAAACAATTTCTTCAAAATTTCTAAACAACAATACTGCCTTAAAAGTGTACCCTGAATTTTCATTTGCGATTATCTGAATTTATATACACAGCGGTTTTATTATCCTCGGAATAAATGATCGAATGCGCAATCAACTATAAATAAAAAATGCGCATTAAATAATTTTTTCAGAGATAAAATGCGCAGTGTAAATAAATTCAGATAATCTTAAATACAAATTCAGTGTATACTTTTAAGGCAGTATTGTTGTCTAGAAATTGGATGAAATTATTTTTTAAATTTAATTTGTATATATATATACGAATTAAATTTAAAAAAAACAATTTCATCAAATTTCTAGACAACAATACTGCCTCAGAAGTATACACTGAATTTGTATTTACGATTATCTGAATTTATTCACACTGCGCATTTTATCTCTGAAAAATGTATTTAATGCGCATTTTTTATTTATAATTGATTGCGCATTCAATCATTTATTCCAGAGATAAAAAAGCGCTGTGTATATAAATTCAGATAATCGCCAATGAAAATTCAGGGTATACTTTTAAGGCAGTATTGTAGTCTAGAAATGTTAAAGAAATTGTTTATTTTTATTTTTTTAGTAACGTGTTATCAACCAATAGTTCTCTTTCAATTAATTTGAATTTTAGAACATACCCCATATGTATGTATACATATATATGACATTGTACGACTGGGAAAGAAATCAATACAAAAGACCTGCAAAATTCATGAATCCGCAAGATAGAAAAAAAAAAAATTCATCCCTCCGCAGACACCCATATCGTGATTTTTTTCGCCCTTTTTGTTCATCCCTCCCGATCGACGAACGCGACAGGATTTCCATTGGAAATCAGCCCTTCCCGCGTATCGCTCGGTTCTCCCGGCCCGCGAATCTCGATATTCCACCGTGATTTTTCGCATATAGTCTCCGCGTGGAGTGGATGAGCCACGTCTGTACGCGGTGAGCCACAAGAACGCGATCGCCGCCGATCCTTTGACAATCGCGCAGTGGCAACCCCGCCGGGAGAGTAGAAAATCGATTTCTCACGTCGAAAGACTCGAAGAGAACAGGAATAAATTACGGGAGTACAGTCGAAGGGCTTCCTCGCGTTTTCCCTTCTTCCGCCGAACGTTAAGGGGTTACCCCCACTTGCGATTTTGAAAAAAATCGATTTTTTTTTCATTGCATTTTTTTTGAAGTATAAGTATCTGAGAATATGTCCTGAAAATTTCAAGTCGATACGAACAAAATTGACTGAGATATGAGCGTTGAAAGAGAAGAATCCGTTGTGTGAACGACCGGAAATTGAAACTTTAAACGCGTTTTTCTCAAAATGGCATTTTTGAAGTCGGTGACCAAGATTACTCGAACACTAATGAAGCGATCTTCTTGAAATTTTGCAGGCTTATT
The DNA here is from genome assembly GCA_964007375.1 of Ophion obscuratus. Lineage (NCBI taxonomy): Eukaryota > Metazoa > Arthropoda > Insecta > Hymenoptera > Ichneumonidae > Ophion > Ophion obscuratus. Next base: position 7,436,115 of record OZ023319.1, read on the forward strand.
TAATACATAAAAATGTAGTCTTTAATCGTTGGATTTTTTTTTTCGAAAAAAAATGGCCGTTTTATAGCCAAAAAACGGCCGTTTTTTTTCGTTAAAATCGAACCATTAACTTTGACTGTCCGCCATTTTGTGAAAAATGAATATTTTTTAAAATCCTTCGATCGAAGACTAGTTTATACTTATATTTGACTAAATCCATCCGCATTTTTTTTTTTCAGGTGATCCACTTCACCGCAATGTTGGTCACCGCAAACCGTGTATATAAAAACATTATTTCATTGACGGCCATTTGCCACTAAACAATGTAATATTTTTCAATAAAAAAATTACCGAAAGTTCTTCAAGATGTGTTCTTTAAGATGGTATATTGATCGATTAAAAAAGTTATGTAGTTTTCTTTTAAAAAAATCATGAAAAAGGCCTTTTTTTGCGCTACAAGTGGGGGTAACGCCTTAATTCATGGTAAAATCCTCAGCAGGCCAATGATAGTTAACGACGACGAAGTGGCTCTGTGCTGTGAAAAAATTGATCAAAGCCTAGCCAGCTCGATCGAAAGTCTTTGTTTTTCAGTGCCGAGCAATTTCGAAATGCGGTCAAGATCGCGTCCAACCGGTCAATTGTGTAATCGGCCAATATGACTGACTGGTAGCTTCGTTTGCATTCATCAGTGTCACTGTGTGACGCGCGATAGGCGAAATATGATCGTGATACGATTAGGGCGGAGGTACCATTTAGGCAAGTCTACCCTACCTTTTGGAAGCTTCGCTCTTTCTCTTCCTCTCGTTCTTGGCCGACACTCGATCGACGACTCTATGGCTGCCTTCTGGTCAGCCGAGTGTCACGCGGTATTCCAACGGGCGCGGCTCGCAGGAAACGACGATCCGGCGAGTTAAGGGGCTATACCAGTGTGAACGCTGAAAATTTGGGTGATTTTCGGGAATTTTTTGGAAGAAAAGTACTCAATTAAATGTTTCGGAAAATTAAGAATATATTTGACTATATTTGACCCATATTGCATAATTTTTTCATAGAATAATATTGCGATCCAAGCGACTTATGCGCTGCCTTCGGAGGCGCGAAAAAAAAGTTCCTCCACTGCTGACATGATTCCGGCCGATTGAGTAGCTGAAACCGAAAAGGGAAAAAAAGGTTGTTAAACTGGAAGGTATTTCCTGTACAATGACGTAGGATTTTCGAAAAATATCAAAATCTAACAAAATGGCGCAGTTATAAAAACAAAGTCTGTTTTCTTGCCTATAAAATGGTCGTTTTTTTCATTGCCAAATCGTCAATTTTCATCCAATCAACAATATCCTACGTCATTGTAGAGTAAATATATTCAAGAGTACTCAGTTCAAATTTCAAGGCAATCGGATAATCGCTCTTTGAGTTACGATGTCAGCAAATTTGAAAAATCTCATTTCGAGAAAAACGCGTTTAAAGATTAACGATCGATTTTTGCAAGATAAAATGATAATGATATTCTTGAAAGTATAAACTGTCGAAAAGGGCAAAAAATCGATTTTTTTAAGTGTCACACTGGTATAGTCCCCTATGGGGCTTGGCGCACACGTAAAGTAAAATGTACGTTGCCATGTAACGTAAAGGCCATGAAAGACACGTAAAAGTGTTGAGACCCCCATGGAAATTTATGTATGTAATATATATATATATATATCGGTCGCATATATAGTGACGAAAAATAGAATAATACGTATATATTCAGTATATATGCACCAAATATATGACGCATATATGACCCATATATTTTCGATATATTTTCAATCGATTTTTTGTCAGAAAAATATATCAACATTTATATTTTTTATACATATAATATATTTTTATAATATATTTTTGATACATATTCCTAACAAGAAATATATGCTGTGTATAAACACTATTACAGTTAAACTTAATAAAACTTAAAACTTAAACTTAAAAAAACTTAACTTACACTTAAAGTACACTATTACATATAAACACTGTATACTACGCACTGTATGCTACGCATATGTTTATGCAGTATGCTGTATGCTACGCATATGTTTATACTACGCACTGTATACTACGCACTGTATGCTACGCATATGTTTATGCAGTATACATGTGGTATGTACGCAGTATGTATGCAACATATATCATTGATATATGATACATTGATATACAGTAATACCACGCATATACATATCATATATAAGAACGTTACGAAAATTAGAATTTGGCACATACAGTAGAACCTCGATTATCCGAACCTAGATTATCCGAACCCTCAATTATCTGAACGACGGCTTAGTTTATCCGAACGCTCAATTATCCGAACATTGGCGCGAAAGATACATTGTTGCTCGCTGCCACTGCCGTGAGCAACAATGAGCAACCCAACGCAACTTCTTCTTCTCAAACGGCTGCGAGACGTAGCCGCTCAAAAACGCGTTACGGCCGTTCGTCAATTAAAAATGAACGATTTTATAAAAAAAATATTAAAAAAGGCATTCGACTTTTTTCAGGCGTTTAATATATATATATATATATATATATATATATATACACATATTTCATACCTGATATATGTATGTACATAAAAACAGTACATACATATATATTAAAATTTGACATGTACTGTACTGTTTTTATGTAAAAGGTTGTTGTTTATGATCTCGTCCCAAAAAACCCAAAAGTCGAATGCCTTTTTAAATATTTTTTTATAAAATCGTTCGGATAATCGAAACGTGGGTTTTTTGTATGTACCCTAAAGGTATATACATGTATGTATAAAAACAGTACATGCATATATGTATGTACTGTTTTTATGTAAAAAGGTGTTGTTTATGATCCCGTCCCAAACAACCCACGTTTCGATTATCCGAACTTTTGATTATCCGAACTAGTCTCGGTCCCAATTGGTTCGGACAATCGAGGTTCTACTGTATATGCAATATATATTTGCAATATATGGCATACATTTTACATATATTACAATTATTAATAAAATAAATTTTCAGTATATTTTTGCGTATATAAATTTCCATGGGGACAGACAGAGCAAAAAAACGAAAAGGAAGAAAGAGACAGAGAGAAAGAGAGAGAAGACGGCACATTGCCGATTCTCAAAGACGCCCAAAGTTTCATTCGCAAGAAGGAAGCGGAAACTCTTGTCCAACAGTTGGAAGGATAAAAGGAAGAGAAAAAAAAAGTCGGACGAAACAGACCGTGGAGCTGCTCAGTGCGTGAAGTGTCGCGTGTTATACCTCTACAAGGGGGAACCTGTAACCCAAACCCAATTTTTTGCTTTTGCAGCCCCCCCCTTCTCGCCGTCTGGCTTTTTTTGTGAAACGTAGCAACGAACCCCAAGCGCAAAAGCCAGCCAGAAGCAACTGGCTACCCATCGGCGTTCCTGAAACCCAAGAGGACCTCTCTGGCTTCGGTTTCGCTTGAGAGCAAGAGGATGAAGGGGGCGGGGAGGGGCTGCCAAAGCCCTCGTCTGCCATCTACGCAGAGAAGAGAGCCGACGAGTTTCAAGCTGAAACGCGCGCTCGCGTAACGCGATAGCTCGAACGTCATCGAGTCAAGGCACTGTGTTTGCACTCTGCAGGAAAGGAAGAGTGCACGCGTATACGAAAATTGAAATTATTCGAGACTCGATTGCGTAACGTTGGCAGAAAAAAATTCTTCCCCCGTTGCTGTATCTTATTACTGATAATGCAATGTTTGATCGCCTTTGATGTAGGGTTCTGAAGTCTACGTTATGACGATGAAGCTTGCATTGGTCGAAGGCAACGAAATGGATTTTTTTTATACTCCCAATTTTCCTTAGCGGACTTGTGCTAGAAAAATGGGGAAAACGTTTTCCAGGATTCTAGTTTAATGATCTAGAAGATAAATCTGCAAAATATTATTTTGGATAATAATGAAAGTTGGAAATGGAAAAAAATTTGCGTTGCATTCTAACAGATTCTACCACATCCCTATAGGGATTTGATAGGGACGCCGCCCGTAGTCCACATTGGAATCCAAGAGAATTTCGTGCTAACTCCCGATTGACGTCTCTCGAGATTTTTTTATTTGATATTCTCAAACGGAATTTGTTGGATCCCCTAAAAAATATCCTTTGTGATCCCGTATACAGGTATGTTGAGGAGTCCCAACATGCACCCACGTCTCTGCCGAGATACGAAAACAACACATTTTCAACGAAGGAAAGGAGAAAACGATTGAAATTTATGAATAATAAGCCTCTTTCAGTGACGACAAGAAAATTCAATTATAAAGTGGAGAGAATTTTTTTGTTAACTCATTTACTTGCGTTCTTGTATTTGCGTTTTGTTTATGGATTGCGTTTTGTATTTCTGTTAACTTTCTTTTATGTATTTCGATTATTATTAACGAGTTGTCGATTATGTCCCGGGAAAAAAAGTTCATATCTGAATATATCTGAATCATATCTGTAGAATCAGATATGATCAGACAAGAAAATTGGCAATATCTATTCATGTAATGTCATGACAGATCATGTATGCCAATATCTGAGCATGTATGATCATATCAGAACTATTTTGATAATTTTGAGAGCAGACCCGTCCATATCGCAGCAGGTCTGACCAGATCCAATCCCCAGGCAAGATCTGATCTTGTTGGACGAGATCTGATTTTATTGGGCCAGATCTGATCATGGCAGGTAGATCTGATTTTATTGGGCCAGATCTGATCATGTTAGGCAAATCGAATCTTATTGGACCAGATCTGTCTCTCCGTATAAGAATAAAATACCGTGGATCCCAGTAGACCTGGACATCTATGAACAATAGACCTGCCCATATGACAGAATCATAGTTTATCTGAATCATCAGACCAGGTATGACTCCTACTATATCAGAGCAAATCTTACCCTGTTGAGACCGATCAAATCTTGTTAGTGCAGTCATGAAGATATTGAAATGTTTACATATATAAAGCGGGGTTATTAACACATCAGTTGACGTGTTAATAATTAATAATATTATAGTAACTCACATGATCACATATAATACAGTCAGATGAGGTGTCATATCTGATCGGATATCGTCTCATATCCTCATATATCGTTTCATATATTCAGATGTTTTCATGTGTGAACAACTGAACTGCATATACGACAAGGTATGAGTGTATAAGACTTCGTATATTTTTCAGGTTTGGTATAGTATCTGATGGGATAAAATTTTATATGAACGTGCCTGCTCATATATCACATCATATATGTGCAGATATGGTTTCACGCTGCCAACTCGCCTTAGTACTTAGCCAGATATAAACAGATATGAGTTCATATATGGTCAGGCCAGATACTGTATTTGATCAGATATGATCTTTTATACGCATATGTGATGTGGAATATGATCAGACCTAATCATATATGATACTGTAAAATGTCAGATATAAATATATCTGATACATGTATGACAATATCTGAAACATATATGAACATATCCACTCAGACATGAACTTTTTTCCCGGGGTACGATTATATACGATCGAAAATGAATAAAAAGTGATAATAATAGTAATTGATACTACTTTGCACGTGGTTATATTATTATATGTAGACTGAGATCAGCAGTAGTGGTGGTTTGCTGCTACCGGTATATTTATACCAATAAATTTCAGATGGAGTGAATGATCATACTGGTTTTCTGCCATTGGTATATATATATATATATATATATATATATACATACATACATTACTTATATATAAATATATAAGTATATTTATAAATAAATATACCAATGGCAGAAAACCACCATTACCATTCACCCTATGTGAAATTTATATAACGAATTGTATATATTTATGAATAGAAAAAAATGATAAATATATCATTTTTTTGTTTATGAATATATACAATTTTTTATATGAATTTCATACAGGGTATTTTTATATAATTTTTTCGTTTTTATACTCATGCACATGACATTTTCAAGGATAAAATTCTATGAAGATTTTATATGACCATTTCCGTATAACATCTTTATGGATTCATTTTTATACAATGTTTATAAAAACTTCATTAAAAGATTTCACCTGGGTAGGGACACTGAACGTAGGCAGTCCTCATTGGGATCCGATTGGCTTCTGCACTATTGCCCGATGAACGTCGTTTGAGAATTCTTACCGGGTTCGAATTGGAAATGTGTAAAGTTTTATTTTATTATTATTTAAATTGCTGTTTGTTATTTTTATAACATGTGGAAATTTTGCTGAGTATGAGTGTTTTTGGGTGTTCCTAGTATCCAGCGATGTCTGTTCCCAGTGCATTGCTTTTTTCGTGTTTAGTGCGGGGTTCTAAACCTGGTGTTTAGGTCTCTTGGCTTGTGTCTCTTTATTGTTCTTCTGATGTTGTCCTCTTCGAGCGGATTCATCACGAGTCGGTAAGGATGGTTGTTCATTCTCGTTGTATATTTTCCACTAAACATGGTCACTTCTTTGACCGTGTTAATTTCGAGATCGTTGTGTATGATTGCGTTTGGGACGAACCAGGGGACATTGGTAATTGTTCAAAGGATTTCACGATGGAGGGTGTGTAGGATTTCTATGTTGGAGTTGCCCGCTGGACCCCACAGTTGTATGCCGCATGTCCAGATTGGCTTGAGTATTGATTTGTGTATGCAGTTTGGTGTATAGAGAGAGTCTTGATTTTCTACCAATGAGCCAGTACATTTTTCTTAGTTTCAGTTCAATTTCCTTTCTTTTCGTTTTGATGTGTTTTGCGTTGGTCAGTCGTCTGTCAAGGTGAATTCGTGGGTATTTCACTTCGTTCCCTGTCCACTGCTGGGGCAGTTTCCTCTCCTAGTTGCGAATATGATTCGGGCTGACTTGGTTCGCTTACTCTCATCAAATATGCGGAAAGTCACGAGAAAAAAATCGTCGTGTTGAAACATAATCCGCACGCTTCGTGAGCGTGTACATGTGTGGTGATATTATTAGGTTGGTAAGAAAGTCTTGCGACACTATAGTCCTCGGCTAAATATTTTTTCCAGCATATTATGAGCTTCTTCCGGCTAACACCACAATAAATGCCGAGACACAATTACCGAAGCTATCTGAAATTGTTAAACAAAAACGTCGTAAACGTCCAACAGTTCGTCTTCGTCACGACAACGCTCGGCCCTACGTAGCTAAAATGATGCAAAAAACTATTTCCGAATGAGAATGAAAAGTACTACCACATCCGCCATACTTACCCGATTTAGCCCCGTCTGGTTATCATTAATTTCGGGATATGAAGAACTATTTAAGTGATAAACAATTTGACAATCAAATGGAACTTCAAAATACCCTTGAAGAGTTTTTCAATCCAAGACATTCCAATCCAATTAATCCAATCAATTTCTAGACCGCTGGCATTCAAAGTTTACCAGACCATTGGGCACGAGTTTTAGGCGAAGAGGAAGACTATATTATAAATCACTCTTATCTTAATAAAATGTTATGTTTATTTAGAAAAAGTGTCGTTTGTGTCGCAAGACTTTTTTACCAACCCTGCCAAAGTGCAGTAAAATAAATAACAAACGATCATTACCGAAGTTCACTGATGTGATTCAAATGGATTGTTAAGATATATTCAACCGGTGTATACTTTCTCATGATAAGATTTATACTTTTTTTGAGGTCCACTCATTTTGTACGTCTATACATGTTGTTTAGAAACTTCAACGTACAGGAAGGGATGGGGATCTATCAAGAATCGTATCGGGTTATGTTCGATAGTGTGGGAATCCTTTAGGATTCGAATTGGATTCGTACATTGGATGCCCATGGGGAATACCGATGAGAATCCAATGCACGAACGTGACTTTTAATTATAGAGAGCAAATTCAAGGACTCATTGGATCCCTATCAGGGAGTAGGGACAAGCATGGGTATCCAATTGGATCCATACGACAATTTCTGCTCAGGTTGCCGAAATATTTGCAGATTCGGGATTTAGATGTGTAATGAGGATCTGAAAAAAACTTTTATGTGATTTCCTAAGCCTAAAACTGAAAGAAAAATTCGAAAATTTTTGGAAATTAAGGAGTTTCGGGACAATTGATGTTACCATTTGATTTAAATTTTTATAGTAAATTCTTCGTCATATACTGGATGCACCCACTAAATTTTTAATCGATCGTCTACAAACTGTTTGTATCTAAAATGTACAACCGTTTTTATAAATTGTACAATTGAAACAACTCCTTCTGAAGTAGCACTAGCGAATTCACAAGTCAACGGAAAATCGGTGAATGATCGAATCTGAAAAAAGCAAAATATAATACATTAAGGTATAATGATAACTATGGTACGTAAGGGAATTATTCGAGAAGTGTATGTAATAGCTGTGTGTATTATATTATGAAAAGTGAAGTATTAAAATAGCAATCAGATTTGACTTGAGTTGTCTCACCGGCATATCGTCATCTGTCCCGAAACTCCCTAACGAAATTCATTTTCGGGGCCGGGTTGAAATTCCGAACTTTGAATGCTCCGACGGTTTAAAATTCCTAATTTTAATGTTCCGAAATTACAAGGTTCGTCAAGATCATGCCAGCGAAAGTCTACACAGTTGACTGTAAATTATGCAAAACGTATAACATTGTCTAGACAAATTTCAAAATTTACTTAAAATCACTTCGTAATAAATAAAAAATTCTTAAAATAATTCGTCGATTTATTGAAAGTTTTGAAACTTTTAAAACTTCCATAGCTGAATTATTGGTGTTCAGATTTTCGAAGTTTTGGTCTTTCGTGTAAAATTCTTTCGTAGTTTGTTTGGGTTTGTTTTTTTCGAAATTTCAATCCGGCCCCGTTCAGATTTTCGGCGTTTTGGTCTTTCGGGTCAAATTCTTTCGGAATTTTAATCTTTAATCGGCATATCGTCATCTGTCCCGAAATTCCCTAACGAAATTCATTTTCGGGGCCGGGTTGAAATTCGGAACTTTGAATGCTCCGACGGTTTAAAATTCCTAATTTTAATGTTCCGAAATTATAAGGTTCGTCAAGATTTTGCCAGCGAAAGTGTACACAATTGACTGTAAATTATGCAGAACGTATAATATTGTCTAGACAAATTTCCAAATTGACATAAAATCCCTTCTTAATAAATACAAAATTCTTGAAATAATTCGTCGATTTATTGAAAATTTTGAAACTTTTAAAACTTCCATAGCCGAATTATTGGTGTTCAGATTTTCGAAGTTTTGGTCTTTCGTGTAAAATTTTTTCGGAGTTTGTTTGGGTTTGTTTGTGTGGAAATTTCAACCCGGCCCCGTTCAGATTTTCGGCGTTTTGGTCTTTCGGGTCAAATTCTTTCGGAGTTTTAATCTTTCGGGGTAGTATTCTGTGGGAGTTTTGAGCGTTCTGGTCATTTAAAGTTCGGAATTTAAACCTGGCCTATTTTCTTGAATAATTGACAACTGATTTTTTGCACGACCCCCTTGATGTACAGCGAACATATATATATATATATATGTCCCGAAGTTTAGCTCAAGGGTTCTCCGCCTTTCATCGTCTGAACTTTTCGCTCCCTTCCTTGTCCGCGCACCCTCCGCAAATGTCCTCGAAGGTTACTCTTATTTCTGTGTAGTGCTTCTCTGTCTGTCTGTCTCTCCCTCTCGCCCTCTGTCCTTTTCTTCCGGCCCGCATCTAATCTATCTATATCACTTTCGCTAACATTCGTCTCGCACTGTTTGTCATCTCAAATTGATCTCGCGTATCCCCCGAGGACTCACGAACGGTAAATACCGCTGAGAGAATACGCATCATTCTCCCGAGTGAGTCGCTCTCTTTCATACGATCGCTACAGAATTTTGCGCATGAGTAAGCTCAATTTCCTCAAATCCCTCCATGAACACCGAAACTTTCCACGATTCTTTTATTATGGCGAGTAAACAGATGAAATGTACCGTTGACAAATGTGTGCCGATTTATCGTACTTGCGACCGGGAATCGTCGAATATAACAGTTGCGTAGTAACGAAAAAATCAAAATTCGAGACTTTTTGGTATTCGAGTTCAGAAATATCGGTGTCACGGCCGAGGATCAAACTGCAGTGTTGGGGCGAAGATCAATTCGCGATGCGTCAGCGACGCGATGTTGAAGAGGTCTTCGCACTTTAGATGCTGAAAAAAGGCTATTTTCATGAAATTTTTTGATAGGTTTATATTATAGATATTGATATAAAAATGTTACACTTAATAAATACACTTTCGAAATACATTTTAAAAAAAATGTATGCATTTATGTAACCCAAACGAACTTTAAGGCCTTACCCCCCCCTTGTAGCGCAAAAAAGGCCTTTTTCATGAATTTTTTAAAAGAAACCTACAAAACTTTTTTAATCGATCAATATACCATCTTAAGGAACACATCTTGAAGAACTTACACTAATTTTTTTTTATTGAAAAATATTACATTGTTTAGTGGCAAATGGCCGTCAATGAAATAATGTTTTTATATACACGGTTTGCGGTGACCAACATTGCGGCGAAGTGGATCATCTGAAAAAAAAATGCGGATGGATTTAATCAAATATAAGTATAAACTAGTCTTTAATCGAAGGATTTTGAAAAATATTCATTTTTCACAAAATCGCGGACAGTCAAAGTTAATGGTTCGATTTTAACGAAAAAGACGGCCGTGTTTGGCTATAAAACGGCCATTTTTTTTTTCGAAAAAAAAATCGAACGATTAAAGGCTACATTTTTATGTATTACATAAGCCTGCAAAATTTCAAGAAGATCGGTTCATTAGTTTTCGAGTAATCTTGGTCACCGACTTCAGAAATGCCATTTTGAGAAAAACGCGTTTAAAGTTTCAGTTTCCGGTCGTTTACACAACGGATTCTTCTCTTTCAACGCTCATATCTCAGTCAATTTTGTTCGGATCGACTTGAAATTTTCAGGACATATTCTCAGATACTTATACTTCAAAAAAATGCAATAAAAAAAATTGATTTTTTTCAAAATCGCAAGTGGGGGTAACCCCTTAAGGGAGACTTTGTCCTTGAAGTGCCATATTCCAGGTGTTTACATTTTATTTTATTTAAAGGAAACGAGTAAAGCTTTTTGAATGCGGTTTTTTTTCTTGGTTTTATTCATAATATACAGAACGTTAAAATTTTTTTTTTTTTTTAAACCAAAATGGCGGCCGTTGCAGCTCCGCGAAAACAGGTCCTTAAATCACGGGAGGTAAACGGCTGAGATCACTGCCCCCTCTTTGTTGATCTGAAACACAAATTCAAAGCATATTATCAATCTGTGACCCTTTGGTTATGGAATGACGGATGAGTTTTTCGTTTAGTACAAATTTCGGAAAATGGTGGCAATTAAAAAAAATCGAATTTTCGCATTTTTTCGCATAAAAAGATAAATAATACATGCAAAAATGTATCTATCGAAAAAACGATCCGTCATACCGTGAAAACGTTTTTTTTGAGTATGCTCTCCAAATTTCAGGTCGATATGTTAATTACAGCGGTCAAGAGAATGTCAGCCATTTTTAAAAACGTGTTTTCCCTCCTCTTCGTCTAACTGCTCATGTTGAGCCGCCAACATCTTCCGCTAAATTTCAAGGACAAAGTCTCCGTTAAGAGTTAAAGAGAGAAAAAAGCATTTTCGTTGCATGCCAAAGGTGCAATCTTCAGCATCGATTCATCGACGATGAAGTGACCTCTGTTCGCTCGTTCGATGAAATTACGTGCCGACAACAAGACGAGTCTAAAGTTTCCGGTCGAGTAATGAAAAATGGCAAAGCGGAAGTTGGCTCTGCGAGAAAGGATATTGGAAGCCATTCCGGGGCCTCTGTATCCGTCGATAATTAATTGGACTCGATCGCGCCCGTTCGGACGCGCTCGAGAAGTCCCACAACTTATGGCCTTGTTTTTTTTGCAAGTTTTCTTTTTACTTTCTTTCTTCTTGCGTGTCTCTTCCATCGTCGCGGGCATGGAACGCGGGAGTTGAGTCAGACTTGAGGCCGAGGAGGAAAAATAAGTAGAGAACAGGGGGAGATGCGCGATGAGCGCATGAAAGAAGATCGTCTATTCACCCCCCAATACTTCCGGTATACACCCGTATACACAAACTTCAGAATTACTCACTTTTCTTCGACGCAACTTACGAACGTCGCTCTTTATCTCTGCCTGCCCCCGTCCCCAGTGTGTGCGTCCGCAAATACGATCCGAGATATTGGAAAACTTTGGTCCATTATTATAGTGTTACGTAAGCGTCGCGCGATCTGTGACGCACCGACACAAAACAGAAGAACCACTAATCATTCTGAATGTTGACGTTTTGGCTCGGCCGCTGCTGTTTTTTTTTGCCACAGATTGCCTGTGCGATATTTCTGATGACGAAGACTCTTCCATCGTCGTTCACTCGCGGGTACAAGCCGCCATTTTGGTTTCTCTTGAAAAAACAACATGGCCACGAATCACCTGAGTATCGTTATCCAGTATATGCATTTTACCCCCACAAATTGTGTGGACGATATTCCTGATTATTAATACTCCTCTAGCGTTGTTCACTCGTGAATACACGCCGCCATTTTGGTGTCTCGTGGAAAGACAACATGGCCACGAATCACCTGAGTATCGTTATCCAGTATTGGCAGTTTTTTCGTCACAAACTGTGCCTGCTATATTCCTGTTGGTGAAGAACTCCTCTAGCGTTATTTACTCGCAACTACGAGTGGCCATTTTGGTGTCTCGTGGAAAGACAACATGGCCACGAATCATTTGAGTATCGTCATCCAGTATATGCATTTTACCCCCATAAACTGTGTGGGCGATATTCCTGATGACGAAGACTCCTCTAGCGTTGTCCACTCGCAACTACGAGTCGCCATGTTGGTGTCTCGTGGAAAGACAACATGACCACGAATCACTATGATACTGAAGTTTGCATCGTTGGAACGCAACGAAAATTCCGTAGCCAAATTTTTTTTTGCAAATTCGGGCCTCCAAAAACACTCAAACTTTTTTCAGGGTCCTTATTAATGATCTGAAGCCCAAACATGTAAGAAACATTTTTAGATGATAATGGAAACGAGGCAATGAAAGAATAAAAATAAATTTTCGTTGCATTCCAACGATGTAAACTTCAACCTCGTCGAATCACTTGAGTATCGTTATCCAGTATTGGCAGTTGTTTCTTCACAAACTATGCCTACTATATTCCAGTTTGTGAAGAACTCCTCCAGCATTGTTCTCTCGGGACTGCGAGTCGCCATTTTGGTGTCTCGTGGAAAGACAACATGGCCACGAATCACCTGAGTATCGTTATCCAGTATTGGCAGTTTTTTCGTCACAAACTGTGCCTGCTATATTCCTGTTGGTGAAGAACTCCTCTAGCGTTATTTACTCGCAACTACGAGTGGCCATTTTGGTGTCTCGTGGAAAGACAACATGGCCACGAATCACCTGAGTATCGTTATCCAGTATTGGCAGTTGTTTCGTCACAAACTATGCCTGCTATATTCCAGTTGGTGAAGAACTCCTCTAGCGTTGTTCTCTCGGGACTACGAGTCATCATTTTGGTGTCTCGTGGAAAGACAACATGGCCACGAATCACCTGAGTATCGTCATCAAGTATTGGTAGATATTTCGCCACAAACTGTGCCTACGATATTCAAGATGGCGAAGACTCCTCCATCGTCGTTCACTCTCGACTTCGAGCCGCCATTTTGGTTTCTCTTGAAAATACAACATGGCCACGAATCCTCTGAGTGTAGTCATGCAATACAATTTTCTATAATAAAAATAAATCAATAAAGAAAAGACGGCGAGTGTTCTTTGTTCCAAATCCATCGACAAAAAATTGCAAAACTTATCTTGATCATATATGACGGAGCTTGACCAGCAAATGCGATGGGGTTGAAACAGAAAAAAACGTCTGTGGGGATATCGTCTCGTTTCTCACGTTCCTTTCCGTCCTTATTCCCGTCTGCCGGATAAGTACCCTTCTCTATTTTTCATGATTCATCCTCGCGCTCGCGAGATAGAACGAAACGGAGAAAAAGGGAGGTATGAGCATATGGAGGAAGAGCGAGTTGGAACGTTGGGGGAGTCTCGGTTACGTTCCGAACGCTTTTGCTGCACGGTTATAGCTCGGGATGATGAAGAGGTTCACCATGTTCTGCAAGGAAAAATGCCCCTGTCGCCCTCTCCTCTCTCTCTCTCTCTCTCGCTCTTTCGTCCGCCTCTCCCGTGTCTCTCTTTTTTGCTTTCTGGAGCAAGAGCCCGTTCGATCCTCCTGCACGAGCTGCATAGAAGGAGGAGGCAAGTTCTGAAATTGAATTTCCGTCATGGAGCTTCTCTCTCTCTCCTCTCTCTCTCTCTCTCTCTCTCTCTCTCTCTCTCTCTCTCTCTCTCTCTCTCTCTCTCTCTCTCTCTCTCTCTCCTCTGTTGGCACACGCGAACTCCCAATGATGGAAGCTCCGATATGTCTGTGATACGATTATCGCTCTTGGAGACTCTCCCACGTGGGGAAGTTATGACAGTACCCCAATGGCAAGGCATACACGTGAAAGCGGAAAAACGTTGAGCGATCTAGATAACTGCAGGTGTTCCTCACCTCTACGTGCAACTTTACAGATTCCATGATGGTGCAGTTTGCATCGTTGGGATGCAACGAAAATCCTTTCATATGCATTCCCTTATTTCAGTGCAAAGCCTCCTTTGTTGATCTATATGGTAGATGTCTAAGGATGTTGTCTTAGAAAATGGTTCGGAGATTTTCGTGGGTGAAATCGATCCAAACAAGATGCGGCAACTCGCAAGGAACATCAATTAAGTGTTCGCCTTCGATTTTGTTGAAACTCATTTATGGGATAAAGCATTGAAAACGAATAGACACGTATTTCTTTTATCGGCGGAAAAACGGCTTTAAGGGGGGAAAACACCCTTCGACGAAAGGCGTGTCGCCCGTTAATTAATTTTTTAAAATACTTTAATAGTGGATTTTTCAACGCTTTACATTTAAAGAATTCTGTTTTTTTTTCAAAATCACCACTTTCTTTGAGGGGTGGTTTCGCCCTTAAAGCCGTTTTTTCGCCGATAAAAAATACGTGTCTTTTAGTTTTCAATGCTTTATCACATCTATGAGAATGCTGAATCATTGGTAAATGACAGTGGCGCTTAATAGAAATAAGTCACCGTCAATTATTATACCCAACGATAAACAGTAACCAAAAATTTCGCCCAAATTTAGTAGTTTTATACATTTTTAGATTTTGCTACAAAAGTCACGGTGCGAAAATTCTTCTGCTAGTCTGTTTTTCTTAAACATTCGGTGACACCCTGTTTTTATTGTTGTTGCGGGATTTTCTGATTTCTCTACACGCGTGAGCAGTTAATATCAGGCATCTAGAGTTATTGGATAAATTATCAGATAGAAATGTGGCCAGCGTGTGATCTCCATAAAGTGCTGTATAAATGAGACGATTTTTAGAGTCGTCATATTTCGTTAAAAATTCGGCATCTTGGCGTGAAATTTTACCAGCATACCAGGATGTCTGTTTACTTGAGACGAAAATCAGTTAATTGTTAGATATTCGGTTTCGTGAAAGGAATACCTTAAGGGCTCTTCTCACTTTAAACGCTACACTTGCGAAATACATTAAATTTTTTCAAATTTACTTAGATCACTATTTATAGACGAAAATGGTAGTTAAAAAAATGTCCTACAAAAATTGTAGGTCTGCGCTGTTGATGAAATCTCGGAGATGGATCATCCGAAACAAAAAAAAATAAACGATTTTAGCTTCGGTATGTTAATGGCTACAGCGCATATCATACATTTTTATATATGCCAAAATAACAAAATGGCGGACAATTTTCGAAAAAAAATTAAAAGTATTTTTTCACCGTTTTTAGCAAAAAAAATAGTAAATATCAAAATTGAGAAAATCCTTCATATGCACTATAGCTATAGTTGTAAAGGATATGTGGTTACAATTTCATAAGGATCGGTTCGGTAGTTTCGAAGATTTTATCAACAAGCCGTCGAAAAACGTTGTTAACGTTTGTTTGGGTTACATAAATACATTGAATTTTTTTAAAATGTATTTCGAAAGTGTTTTTATTGAGTGTAACAACTTTTATATCAATATCTATAACATAAACCTATAAAAAAAAATCATGAAAATAGCCCTTTTTATCGTATAAAGTGAGAAGACCCCTTAAGGCGTTACCCCCACTTGTAGCGCAAAAAAAGGCCTTTTTCATGAATTTTTTAAAAGAAAACTACAAAACTTTTTTAATCGATCAATATACCATCTTAAAGAACACATCTTGAAGAACTTTCAGTAATTTTTTTATTGAAAAATATTACATTGTTTAGTGACAAATGGCCGTCAATGAAATAATGTTTTTATATACACGGTTTGCGGTGACCAACATTGCGGCGAAGTGGATCATCTGAAAAAAAAATGCGGATGGATTTAGTCAAATATAAGTATAAACTAGTCTTTAATTGAAGGATTTTAAAAAATATTCATTTTTCACAAAATGACGGACAGTCAAAGTTAATGGTTCGATTTTAACGAAAAAAAAACGGCCGTTTTTTGGCTATAAAACGGCCATTTTTTTCGAAAAAAAAAATCGAACGATTAAAGACTACATTTTTATGTATTAAATAAGCCTGCAAAATTTCAAGAAGATCGGTTCATTAGTGTTCGAGTAATCTTGGTCACCGACTTCAGAAATGCCATTTTGAGAAAAACGCGTTTAAAGTTTCAGTTTCCGGTCGTTTACACAACGGATTCTTCTCTTTCAACGCTCGTATCTCAGTCAATTTTGTTCGGATCGACTTGAAATTTTCAGGACATATTCTCAGATACTTATACTTCAAAAAAATGCAATAAAAAAAATCGATTTTTTCTAAATCGCAAGTGGGGGTAACCCCTTAAGTGATGTTCCTTGTCAGAGACGTCAGTTTTCATTGCATTCCAACGATACAATCTCCTGTCACCAGATTTCTTCGTCGTTGAACACCGTTTCTACTTCGTGCAATCCAAGACATAAGATGCTCCAGGCCTTAAAAAAATCGGCTTTCCATGATTTCGAACAAACACAAAAATGCCCCGAGTATTCTTCGCAAATATCTACGAATATCCATGAGCCATGGATAGGCCTTTAGGAATATCCCTTGATCAACTATTCTCCCGGCAGATCCGTATTTAGGTTTGCGAGCAGTTAAGGAGGTACGGTGATTGGAGCGAGTCCAAGATAAAAGCCCGATTTTTTTAAATAACATTGTCGAGAGCTTTGTCCATGCGTATGCAGAGTTTCCACGAGATTTACCGTACAGTTTCCGAGTTATTAATTGTTAAAGTTGGTCAATTAGTCACACGTAGACGACAAAATGTGCCTGTCCTCTCATATATCGATTTTTTTGTGCTACTTGGAGCCAAGACACGCGTAAAAAAAACTGACGGTTGCGTTCGTTGGTTCGTTGTGATCAATAAGGCAACTTGAATTGGAAAGCTCACCGCAAAAATAAGCAATAAATTTAGAAATAAAGTCGCGAAAAACCGAAGTATTCGGCGAGAGAGACGTCTCGTGACGTAACCGCAGCCATCTTGCTCGAAGTGTGGCAACGCCGGATACCCGCGCAAATTTGATTCTTCTATCGGATATTTTCAACGCGAATTAAAAATATGGTTGTGTGAAGCCGTACGTTTTTTAATCGATTATAAAAGGCCTTTCGTCGATATTTACTCAAAGTTCTTTTATGTATAGCTAAGGCATCTCAATCTTTCTGGCGACATGCATGCAACGCATTTATATGTAAATTCAGCATGGAAAAACCGTCATATAAAATGAACGTTCGTTTTTATATCTGCAAATATTGTGAAAATTAGGAAAGAGAAAAATAACATAACAATCGATGAAATATGTTTTGACTTCGGACAGATTGGACATTGGATATTGAGGTTAACGTCAACGCAACGTTTTTCATTTGCATTCGCAATATCATCTTTTCACTCTCGAATTCTTGTCCGACAGAATCTACCTTTGTCTCTAAACTGGACTTCAGGTACAATCCTGTTACTCTCTTGATAAACTTCTACAGTACTTATTTTCATTCTCCATGTTTACCGGCTACCAAAAATAATAAGCCGAGCGCGTGGGACCGATGACAGCTATCGAAAATGCAACGATGCTAAACGTCGACGATATGGCGTACTACTGAAGTCGAGTAGTAGATTATTACGTTTGTTTTCATATTATAAAAATAATAAGTAGCTTGAAATTCAATACTTAAAAAATATTTCTCGAAATATAGGCCACACACATATGTCTAAAATGTAGCGGTATTATGGCGAAAAATAGACTCTTAGTTTACTAGCGTGGTCATCACCGTACCTCCTTAATACAGAATGCTGAGGATCGAAGTATCGAATAAATATTTTGTCGGCCAAGCACCAGGTCGCTTGGCCAACGCGAGCAGCCGCAAAGTGATTGAGGAAAATGAAAATCTCCATTACTCTTATTGACCAATATTCGACAACGGATGTAGCGATCTCCTCCGACCTCTGGCGCCAGCAATTACAGTAATCGTATCATGAATGAGGCAAACTCGGTAGGAAACAGAGCTCCGAGGGGTTGAACCCACGGATTGGCGGAATTCCAATTGTAACGAGGCAAAACCGCGACGTCTCGAATTGCTCCCGAGAGTTACGCGAAGGAGAGACTATATTCGCCGCGGCACCCTCCTACGGTTGGTATATTTGCTCAGACAAACACTCCAAGCCATGCCCAAACCGACGTCGATTCTCTCACACTCCGGCGCGTTGAGGTTTCCTCAATAGTCAGGTCGCATTGTACCTATGCACACACACGTGAACACATTACCGAATCAACCTGTATGTATCAAGCCGTGTGTGCGCACACGGCTGTGTACTTATTCCCTTACGTGCTCTTCCTGTCTCCGACAACCCTGTCTCTCCTCACCAATGAGGAACCGCAGATAGACGAGAATCGAATTGCTGATTGGTGTGGCGATCGAAGCTCCCCCCCGTCGAATCTGCATTCTGATTTCTACCCCCAACCTCCTCGCGATACGGCCGATACCAATCGATCCAATCGAATTATCGCGGCCACCTCGCAGGGTGACAGCGAGGATGACGTCCACCCCTAATGCCTGATAATTCTTGATTGGGGGGCTTCGACGCGAAGGATGTTTCTATCATAACCGAGACAATTACCTCGGGCGTGCACCGTACCGTTTGACATTGAATTTGCATCGTTGCTTCATTGGGATCCGATGAGAAACGAGTTTTTGTCACGACAACATCGCGGCAATCGTCGCCTTGACGTGGAGAGGAAAAACATCACTAGAATCACTGGAATCCTTTATTCATAGGTGGCTAAAGAGATGATGAGATGGAACAATGAAGTGTTTTATTATTTCGTGTATTCGTTGGTTCGAGGGAATAAATAATTCCTAAAATGCCATAATCTTCCAATTTTTCAATTAACAATTTGGTGGTGTCGCCCAATGACGGATTTAGTCAGCCCAAATAATTTGTTCAGTGCACATCGTCCCCTTTTTCTTTTCATGGGAAAACCAGTCGTACGCTGAGAAAAAAAATCATTGATCCAATATCATTGGTTGTATTGAATGAAATTTCGTTGATTCAATTGTAAAATTGTTGGTGTAAATAATCGGATTTATTAGTCGAAATAAAACGCTATTAACTTTAATAACATGATCAAATTAAAAGTTTTTTTTTCATTCAAAAGATATATTGTTAGCCGAGAACAATATATTATTGAAACTATGTAAAAAATTATCGCGAACAAATTATATAGTTGTGAATGCATTTTCTGCAACGAACAAAAAAAGCGTTTCAATTCAAAACATGAATATTGTTGATTCGAGTACACAAGAAAAAATTAATTTCGCTGGTTGGATTCAGATAAAATTTCTATTGAGTAAATATGTTATTTTATTTTTTTCACCATATCCGATATTGATTCCCAAGTACACTATTCGTTAAAATGTTAATATTTTGTTTCGATTAAAAAATAGTGAGCAAATGTCTGAATTGATTAAAAAATTAAGCGAAAATAAAATTTGTATCTTACGCATTTAGTTGAAAAAATTCAACCAATCATGGCCGAGCGCCACCGAAATTATAGGTGTGAGGAAACCCGTAGTGCTCGGAGTAACCACTAGGAGCCGCACGCGCGCTCGTTTCTCGTAAGCGTAGCGCGAACCGACAATCTACTTAAACGCCGGAGAAACTCTAAAGAGTTTCGCTTCTTGGTCTGTGGCTAAGATCAAAGTGTAATATCTGTTCTTATCAGTTGAATATCTGATATTCTCTCCATGGATATTCCATTGGATATCTGATATTCTCTCCACTATTATCGTGAATGATGATTCTAATGCTTACTTTTTATTTAAAATTTAAAACGAATTGAAAAACTTACGTCCCATGGCATATTCGTTTCGATGCAGTAAAAAAATAATTAATTCCATTGATTATATTTTTATACGAAATAAAAAATGTTGTAGTAACCGCTTAATTATTTCATCTATTCATCTATGGATTGCATATAGAATGATGTCAATATAATATAAATTTATTTGAAGGGTAATGTAAATATTCAGAGAACAGAATAGCTTTTTCGAACAAAATAATATGTTATTTAAATCAATCACATTTTCCAATATTTTATAGTATTGTAACAATCTCATATATCGGTGGCACTGCGCAGCAGCATATTTATTTGGATCAACCAATATATTTTTTTTATTCAATTGGTTTTTTTCTCAGTGTTCCATACGTTTTTCCATGTTTAATAAAGTTCAATTTGACTCGGTAGGATTAATGAATAAGCCAGTCATTTTTTAACTACACGTGCCAGAAAATGGAGCCAAATTGGCAACAGAATTTATGATGATGTATGCATCGATTCTATTCCTTCATTTTCATGATCCAAAATCTCCTAGGCAGAGCATCACATTGTGACTCTTTGATGAAGAACCTCAAACGATGTTGCAGTGTCTTTCATAGCCTAACGGTTGCAAAACATGGTAGATACTAAAAAAAACATCATTTTCATTACATTCCATCGATGCAAACTGTAACATCGACGTTTCTTGAAAAGCACATCTCAATGGCTGCTTTAAAATATAAGACTGGATGAACGAAAAAAATTGGGTGTTCTTTTTTATATCGAAATTGAAGAATCCTCCCGAGGACGAGTCACTTTAGCTCCCGCATCGCGTCCCTTTGAACTCGTGGCCTGTAAAGGGTCAAAGGGCATCGAACACTGTCGAGAAAAAGAAAGCGAGAGCCCGTGAAAAATCATCCGAATGGCCCAAGCGTGGTGCAGTACTGCACCAACCCTATCTGACGGTTGTCCGACCGTTGGCGTTACAACTCGGCCAACCGCTGAACCAACGTTGGAGTGATAACCACGGTCCCACGGTTGGCTGAGGCTGGGAAATAGTATCGGGTCAGTGTTGGTCGTGATACCGGCCCGATGGTTGGCCAATTTTCGGTATGACAATTGAACCAGTACTGGCGCATAGTCGGCAACGTTACTGTTACAAGTTTTCCAATGATATTCGGCCATTTGTCAACCAGCACTGGTTCAGTGCTGGTGCTAATACTGGCCCAACCGCTCGCTGAAATGAAACCCAATGGTGTTGCAAAAATCAAGAAAATAATTTTTGTATATATATTAATGCTTTTATTTATATGTGTAACACTAATTCATACATATGTAATGTTAACTTTTTTAAGATGAGTATCACAAAATAGCTCACAGCATAGAATTATAATAATAATATCACGTTTTTTGTTAGATTACAATAAAGATAGATTTGTATTGCGCGATATTAGCATATAGGATCACGTTCGGTTGGGTCGACATTGTTGTTTTCTCCGTCGATGTTGCTAGTGACGCCGGACATGCGGAAAGCACGGCCACCCTCGCGATCTCCAGCCCCAGCTAACCAGCGACTTAAATGGGTGATGATGGACTGATGAGGGTTCGGTTTTTCGTTGCCGAACTTATCCTGAAGAACATCTGTACGAGAAATAATACTTAATTATATAATTATACATATTATATATATATATATATATATATATATATATATATATATATATATATATATATATAATTTGTTTAAAGAATCAAATTTCAAATATTCCGAATCTTTATGATGCACACATATTAAGGAATGTTTAAAGTGTACTCCTGATTTTTTTAAATAAAAAACAACTCGATCCACTGGGTAAACGAAGGGTTAAAACTAAATCCACATGCATTGCAAAACATCGTCAAACTCATGTTACGCAGAGTTGGGCGTAATTCTATTTATAAATACGAATACGAATTTATTCACATCGTGATTTTCATGTGAATGTAAATACAAATTTATTTATACTTCACTTATTGTAAATACGAATACAAATACAATTGTATTCACAAATATTCTGAACATACAAATAAATTCACAGAAAAAATTGTGAATATTCCCAAAAAATGTGAATATTTACAAAAAATCCTGTGAATTACAAAAAAAACACATAAAAATCTGTGAATGCAAATGTATTTACTAAAAATTGTAAATACAAAAAAAATCACAAAATAAGTTTTGTTTTTTTTTCGTATTTAAGACAAATTAAAATCAAATTCACAATGATTAGATTAAAATTTACACCAAAAGTGAGTTCGTACGTATTTTGAGAGAAAACATTGCGTCGAGGCGAAGAAATTTTTGCACAAAACTTTTTGTGCAAAAATTTCTTTGCCTCAACACAATGTTTTCTCTCAAAATACGTAAGAACTCACGTGTGTTCTAAATTTTAATATAATTATCGTGAATTCGATTTTTATTTTCTTCAACTTGAGGAAATTCACAACTCATTTTGTGAATTTTTTCATATTTATAATGTAGTATTTGAAACTGACAACTTTTTTTACAAATATTTCTTTGCCTCGACGCAATGTTGTCTCTCAAAATACATAAGAACTCACTTTTGATGTAAATTTTAATCTAATCATTGTGTATTTGATTTTAATTTGTCTTAAATACGAAAAAATTCACAACTTATTTTGTGAATTTTTTGTGAATACATTTGCATTCATAGATTTTACTATGAATTTTTTTTAATTCACAGGAATTTTGTAAATATTCACATTTTTTGTGAATATTCACAATTTTTTCTTTGAATTTATTGGTATGTTCAGCATATTTGTGAATACAGAATTGTATATGTATTCGTATTTACAATAAGTGAAGTATGAATAAATTTGTATTTATATCGATATGAAAATCATGATGTGAATAAATTCGTATTCGTATTTATAAATAGAATTACGCCCAACTCTGATGTTACGTCACATAGAATAATATGATTTGTACCGCGAATGCACGTGAATGTAGCCGTTGCTGCGAACGACAGTTTTCCCGGCTGATTTTTCGTTTTCCGTCCACATCCGCTGTATAGTATCTGCACATTTTTGGAAATTAAAGCCGGCATTGTACGGTTCAACGCCGCTTTCAAATCGCCACTACCGCCAATCCATGAAGTGATCCATCGTTTCTAGAATATGAAATAAAGTATTAACAACAATTATGAGAATTTAATAAGACATTATTATTTTCAGAAAATATAAACGTACCAGGCCATTGCGCTTTCCGTCACAGTCCGCTATGATGCGATCGAATCGTAAGAACTCGTCAAGAGTTTTCACTGGCAAGATCGTGTTGAGTTCCGTTCTGGTCGAATCTGCAGATTCATCATCGATTTGGGGTTGCGATGTTTGGATGAACGCGAGCATATTTTTCAGCTCGTTTGTTTTTTTGTTAAAGTCATATAAGATGGACTTTTTTTGGGCATCCAGTTTTAATGATAATCT
The DNA here is from genome assembly GCA_964007375.1 of Ophion obscuratus. Lineage (NCBI taxonomy): Eukaryota > Metazoa > Arthropoda > Insecta > Hymenoptera > Ichneumonidae > Ophion > Ophion obscuratus. The sequence goes on from OZ023319.1 coordinate 7,460,020, forward strand.
TTTTTCCATGTCAAGTAGTTTAGTATCCAAGTAATCCCTCCATGAACCTGTGAAACAGAATACAAATATTGTATACAGTGATGGCATTGGAGACAAGAGGAAATAATTGTAAATAGAATTGATATTTCATGTAAATATAATTGTAAATAGAATTGATATTTCACATAAATATAATTGTAAATAGAAGTGAAATTTTACATAGCAAATAATTGTAAATGGAATTGAAATCAACTTGACAAATAATTGTTAATAGAATTGGAATTGTACAGGGCAAATACTAGTAAAGAAATCATACCTGTATCATTAATCAGCTGCGGAGCGGGTTCGCGATCCTCGCCATTTTCTGCCAGAATGGTCATGGTTGATAAATTCCCATCTGGAAAAATAGATGTTACGTCAGTGTAATTGGACAAAACACACTTCACATTTTTACAATATCCAAATGGAAGTGTAAATACCAAAAATATTTGCTCCCAGCGTAATATCTCCAATTCGTGGAAAAATATTATTGTCGGATAGCGATGCTGTCAAATCTGCGACGGACAGCATCTGTATTTGAGGTCCACCTTGTTCGCTATCAGCATCGGTACTCGCAGCAGCTTCGAGCGAATTGAGAGCTCGCTTTAGTCGCCGTGTCCCTTGATCAAGATCTCCTAGTTTTGTTTCAATTAAAATTAAAGATTCAGCATCAAGAACATTTTTCAAATAAGGCGTTATGTTCGTTGCGTGAGTGCGAGAAAAGTAGTTTGAACACAAATTCTGGTTTGCATTTGCAAGGTTTGCATTCAATAGAAAGACAATAATATAGTAAAGGTGGGTCTTAACGAATACTTACGTGCTTCGTTGATTATATTTTTGAACGGATATTTTTTCCAATTTGATGCCGGTGATTTTTCTTGCTCCACCCACTTTCGAATTTTTTTGTTCGCAACGTGTGCAGGATACCAACATTCCTGATTTCCCTGATCCAGAATAAGCCAGGATTTTGGTATCAATTCGATTACCGGAACGTCGTTGATGGTTTCATTGAACTCGACGATCAAAAACCTCGTCGATTCGCGAAGAGTTTCCATGCTGAAAATAAATTTGAGGTTACTTTCTACGATCTCCGATGATACGGTACGTTCTTCGTCGATTATCAACGGTAATTATATTTCTTTCAAGAATTTATATCTAATATATAATAAAATAGTAAAAACTTACTTTATTGTACCGAAGAAGCAGCCCAAAGAAATGAACGACGAGCGACGAACGAACACGATGCCGGTATACTGGTCAATGCTTGCCGCGCGTGCACTACGTTTTAGGTTAGAGTAACCCTCGCGCATCGAAATCGTGAGATTGGGCGCACATTGGTAAATACGCAGTGCCGGTCAAATGCCAATCGTAGTGTGAACGTCAAAAGTTATATTTAAAAGTTTAATATTTACAATTAAGATAAGCAATAATTTAGAACAACACTCAAAACAATACAATTGAAACGGTGATTTATTCTTTTTTTGCAGCGACAAGATTAAATGTTTCCAATGTGCACGTGCAGTAAGGTTATGGCATAACATTTACTTTTCACATTGAGGAGTATACATTTCAATTCAACTGATTCTAAAGGTAAGGTGACTATTTCATTAGAAATTTCTAGAATTTGAAAAAAGCCGAACTTATTTGACAGGTCAGGTTCTGAAAAAATATCTTTAACACTTTTCACTAACGATCCAGTCAGAAAAAGTTCTTCGACACGAGAATTTCTTTGATTTTTCTTTGGATTTGTTGTCGATATATTGCTCACAAACATGATATTTCCATTTTTTAATTGAACAACATTATTTGGCGGCATATATGAAATTATTATACCCTTCACGTATACTTCTGTGATATTGTTATTTTTTATCACGATGTTTTGAATAACATTTCGTTTTTGCACTTTTTCTTCAGGGCGCGAATCTTGTTCTGACAGTCTATTAACGACTTGTGCCAATGGATTTTTTGGAGTGCGCACAAGATGTTTCAACTTTCCAAGGTAATTTTCTGCCCAGAATGTTGAAATTTCTGTCAATGGCAATTGGAAATGCTTCACGTCATCCGCTATATGAATAAGATTATGAATATTCATAATCTGCGAATCAGATCCATATAGCGAAGGCGCAAGCTTGAAAAACTTTCGCAACAAATCATTAGCGTAGTCTGCGGCTGTCACAGCATGTTTTGGATGACAGAGGATTCGACATGCCATCGATAGGAGCAAAAAATGCTTGTACTGGTTCGGAGACAGCACATGCGAAAAAATCACAGCGCCGCAGTATAGGAGGATAAACCGATACTGAGTCGCTTTCCATCTGGCTATTTCTTCTGTATCGTAGACTTTCCGCTGGAATTCTACTGGGATCATTTTCTCTAGCGAAGCCATCAATTCCTTGAAGAGACGCTCCTGTGATTTTTTCATCCGAAAAGGGCTACTGCGAGAGATCCACTTCTCGAGAAGCCATTTCATTACTCCCAAAAATAAAAGATGCATTGAATCGAGTGGGACAGATTTGATTATATCAAATTTGGGCAATTCAAGAAGTGGTGTGTGTTGTCCAGGCGAATGATGATTTCTGTCTTTTTTCAGGTTGAATGACCTCTTCGTTCTCTTTGGACAATCAAGTTCTGGATACACTCGCTTTCCGTTAATGGTGATACCCTCAACAGTGCAACGTTCGCATGCACTGAAACCTCCATGACTTTTAACACATTTGAGGTATGATCGAGCTGGTGAATCACAAATTAGTGCACTAATTCGAAATAGATATTTTTGTCCAGAAATAACTACACCATTTGTAATTAGTGTTTTCGCTTCTGAAATAAAATCTTTCAAGAATTCAGACACTGTGTGTGGTTTTGAATTACCCAAATAAATTGCAATTACAAATGGGTTGCATTCGAAATCACTGCTGTGAATCTTCATGAGGATGGGCCAGAACTGTTTGTTGGAGCTGCGGTACACCTGGACACCATCAACATTTATGAATGCTTCGATTTTCGTATCAGTGAATACATCTGGGGAAATTCTCTTTTTCAATTGATTTTCTATGCCAATATAGGCATAACTCCCTAGTGTTTCTTTTTTTGTCAGCATTGGTCGCACATTCCCGAACTTTTGAGTGCCCAAAAGAGTCTGCGCAGTTTTCGGCAAATTTACGTATCCTTCGGAACGGAGGAGTTTCAAGAGATCTGTGAGAACCGTATGTTGCAGCGTTTTTGCATGTTTAAGTGCAAATGCAACAAGCTTTTCTTTCATCGTCAAAGGTGATTCGGTAGACTCCACGCATTCGGCGTCTTCTGACAGGTCATCGAGTTCCTCATCGCATACATCAGTAAATATTTCGGCGATTTGATCGTCGAATGATTCGTTAACTTGTTCATCCAACTCTCCATCAAGTAGCTCATCAATTTGTTCAGCGGATACTCCGTCGACTGTTTTGTCATTCAGAGCGTCCGAGCACTTTTCCGGTTTTTCGTTGTTTTTTTTAAAGTTGTCCAGCATCGCTTGTTCTGCATTTTCGTATTTCGTTAATTTATTTAATGTTCGAAGTTTTTTCACCCTGTCGTACGGTTTCGACATATCAATCAATATTCACCTTCAATGTTCTCAACAAAGCACATTTACACTACCCAGAACACTGTTATTAGACAGCCGTTATCGCGATGAACAATATATGTGCCACTGAAAAGTTTCGAGTATGATTCACATTTATCATTGAAAAACGACACTGGCACAGAGTGGGCTATTCGTCGCATGCCAATGCTCGCATTGAGTACTTATATATATATATATGTGCTCCTATAACAATTACTACACGTCGACACCAACGATCGTTTGCCTTTCTAAAACCGATACTGGCCGACGATTGTCAATTTGTCATGTGCCGATGCTTAATCTGAGCATGCGTCAAGTGCCGGCGTGTAAGATCGGCCTAAGATTGGTGCAAACGTCCATCGCCGACGGTCGTTTACCATTCTGAAACCAGCATTGGCCGAGAATTGTTTCTGTGTCGCATGCCAACGCTTGGGCCAAGTATATATTGAACATTGGTGAATAGATTGGCCCGAGTCTGGGACCAATATCGGGTGACGACGGTTGGTTACCCAGTACTGCACCATAGGTCGGCCATATTGTTAGCGTTGGAAATTTTTTCACGGGAGGTAGATAGATATACATGCATATATATATGAAGGGAGAGATGGATCGGTAGATAGAATGGGTAAGAGAGGAAGGGAGGAGAGAGAAAGAGAAGGGCAGACTAAGAAGGGAAGAAAAAAGTGAGTTCTCATATCGTTGCCAAGGGAAAAATACCGAGGCTGAGCGATGAAGCAAGCACAATGCATCTTCTCGCTGCGTGTTGCAAGGGCATTACATTGAGCCGTGTGTTACGACCTACCCCTCGAAGACTTCCTGATGAGCCAGGCGAGATGAGTACTACACACTAGTGGCGAGTGCCACGCTACCGAGGAAATTTTGTGCAGGCGCCTCTCTCTCTCTCGCTCTCCCTGTCTCGTTAATACGTAAAACCGTGCAAGCTGCAACAGCATTCGTAGGGTAGTTGCGCACCGGGGGTGAGTTCCGGGGGGTGGTTAGTGGTGACGGCGAGACTGGACCACGTGTTGAGAACCTTTCAAGTCGCCATAGCAACCCCCATTCTCTCGCGATTCCGCTTCCACCGTAGACGAAAACTCTCGCAACTCACGCACACCGACACGCATATGCAGACACACGTGCACATGCACACAGGGAAAATTCCTCGCGTGCAACCCTCTGGGCTGCCGGGGACCCTCCTGCTCCACTCGTGCGCGGATCGACGCTCGCCTAACTCCGCTCCGAAGGGGTTTTCACTCATACACCTATCTATATACGTGTGTGTGTACGTATAAAAATATACAGAACTATGCATATAGTAATACTCGTGGTTTTATATTCGCTCGCCCTCATTCGTATATTATGTTTTTTATATGTCATATTCATACGATGCCGTCGAGTACATATCTAATACGATGATGTTCGAGTTGACATCGTTGGAATGCAATGAAATTTTGGTTTTGTTCTCGAACCGTCCAATTTTTTTTTGTCGGCATGCTTAGGCTTTGAAAATCACGTGAACGTTTTATTATATAATTATGAAGAACGGGAAGACATACGGCAGAAGAGAGACTCTATTTATTAGAAACAATAGTAAAGGCAGGAGCCATGTACGGAGTAGAGATTTGGGGAATAGGGGAAATTGGGGTGTTTGAAAGAACATAGAACAGACATTGCAAAATACCCCCATAGAAATTTACGCAAAAGTATACTGCAAATTTATTTGATTAATAATTGTAATATATGTGAAATGTATGCCATATATTGAAAACATATGTTGCATATATGTGCCAAATTCTAATTTTCGTAAGGTTTTTATATATGAGGTGTATATGCGTGGTATTACTGTATATCAATGTATCATAGATCAATGATATATGTAGTATTTACCCCGCATATATACCAGATATATTTAGCATATATGTTGCATACACACTGCATACATACCACATATATACTGCATAAATAGTACATATATGCCACATATATACAGAAATGCGTAGCATATCTGTATATAGTGTTTATATGCAATAGTGTACTTTAACTGTAAGTTGAGTTTTTTTAAGTTTAAGTTTTAAATTTTATTAAGTTTAACTGTAATAGTGTTTATACACAGCATATATTTCTTGTCAGGAATATGTATCAAAAATGTATGCGTCATATATGACGCATAAATGACACATATATGAGTCATATATGACGCATACATTTTTGATATATTTTTCTGACAAAAAAATACATTGAAAATATATGCGTCGTATATGCCTCATATACGCAACATATATAGTGTTTATACGTAGCATATATTTTTTTGGTCAGAAAAATATATCGAAAATATATGGGTCATATATGCGTCGTATATTTGGTGCATATATACTGAATATATACGTATTATTCTACTTTTCATCACTATATATGCGACCGATATATATGTATATATATGTAGCATATATTTTCTGCATATATTTTACATACATAAATTTCCATGGGGGTAGCGCTAGGAATAAGTAAAATAACCCCGAAGTATATTCCAAGAAGGGCGCTGGGTGTGCCAACAATTGTCTATTTGATAAGAGAAAGAGTGTTTAGGTACGTAAGAGAGGTCCTGAGAATGGAAGATTCAAGATGGCCAAAAATCGGTTCGATGGAGGAGGTAAGGGAAATTGCTAATGGAATGCCATCAAAGTGGTGAAAGAACTTGGACTAAGTGTTAAAGGATATGGGGATAGAGGATCAAATAGATGAAAAGATGAAGTAAGGTTTAGAATGCCTAAAAAAGAAAATTTTGGACGAGGAGGAGAAAAGAATAAGAAAATCGTCATATAATGGCAACTACAAATATATCGTGGAAAATGAGGAAAGGTCATGGAATTATTGGGCGGAAGAGGGTGGGAAGGGTAGGGGTAAAAAAGTTTGGGCTAGACTAAGATGCGGAAATATATGGAGGGCTGGGAAGAAGGAGGAAAATGACTGGAGATGCAGAATTTGCGAGAAAGAAAATGAAACAATGGAGCACCTGCTAATATGTGAAAAAGGATGGAAAATTGTAATGATGAAAGAGATGGAGATGAGGAGTAAAGTGTCAAAAAGAGAGCAAAGATATGCGGGGCAGAGCTTAGAATTTAGGTAGATGTAAAAAAAATGTGTATAAACAAATAGCAAGCTTTTTGTAAAAACTTGTAAAGCAATTGGTGCAAATAAAACTCGATTATATATATATATATATATATATATATATATATATATATATATATAAAATTATGAAGGCTTCCACCTTATGTATAAATAGGGTGTTCTATAATTAATGGATCATCCTGCAACTGTACATAGTTCAGAGCATGTCCTACTATATGCTGAAATTTCCGTTTAGCAAAAGTCCGACGATTTTCGAGATTTTGGGCTTTATGTTATTTTTTTTAAATCTTCTGCCTTTGGTTTTTCGCATGCCGTTTCTACAAATGATAACTTTTTCTACCCAGTTTTTTTAAATACTCTTGGTTTGCGGTGTAAAAGGTCGCTATTTTCAAAGACAGGGGGTTGGGCGTCGCATAACTTTATACGTATTTCATTATTCCAAACAACTTTTATTTGAAACATATTTTGATCGGGCTATTAATTATCGAGATACGGCGATGTTTAAGTTTTCAATGCCTATTTCTTAGGGTTGGGGCGAGTTGAGGGGCAAAATTTCATTGGGGTTACTTTCAGTATGCAACCATGTAGCTTCAGTAAAAAAATTCTAATTCTACGGTAAAAGTGCTGGGTTTTTGTCTCTTTTACTGGACTATTTGCATTGCTGGGCCGTAACAAAATTGATTTTTATGTCTATATATTTTTTATCTTATGTATATTATATATCAACTATATACCGACACTGGTGGATGAGTAGTCGGAGTTCGGCTCCGGCGGTACTTTGAGTTAAGCAGCGTTGTGTATGGCTAATGGACGCAACGAAAGTGAGGTTAGATTAGCGCAATGCGGGTAGGGAGTGATGGGAAAAGGTTCAGTTGGAAAGGATAATACGTAAAAACCCGCAAGGGTATACGTTGGACCTCTGCAAATAAAAAAACCATATTTTATATGGTATTATGATATTTATTATATATCATGTATATATTTATTATATACTTATTTATTATATTTTATATTATATATAAAATTTATAAATTTTTCAAAAATATTTATTAATATACCATTTTTATCATTCTTCATAAACAGGGTGTCCCTCTTATCTCTGCTAAGCGAAATGACTCGGTAATTATCGACGTCACAAAAAAATGTTCGAGACAAAAATTGTACGGTGTGAAGGGCGCCATCAAATACGACCAATTGTTTTTTTTTATTTCGGTGGAGGCGCTGACTCACAGTGAAGGTCATCTCCACTTTTTTAAATGCAATGGTACATTTTTTTAACCATCTTGCGGAGAACCTCAAGCCGCATGAAAAACATTAGGGGGTCAAAGTCGTTCAAGGTCATTCAGGGCCTTGTCGTTCCGAGGTCAGGACGAGTCAGGAACAATCCTCGACTCGTTAAACAAAAAACGATCGTATATTTTTTCCAATGACGACATATTGTTTGGGAACTTTGCACAAGTCGTGCATCAATCGACAATCTCCCCGCGAAATCGCTGCATCCAGGACTGTGGCATGGGACAAAAATCTTTTTTTTCCGTCCACAATGTTGTATACACGAAACAAAAAAGCCTATAAGATTGCGTTACGAAGCAATCGCCGAACGAGGCGGGTGTTACTGTCGTTGACGTATTTCCATTATAAGGTTGACTCAACCGCTGGAAAAAAAAGAAGAGGAGGAAGCATAAGCGGTGGAGCGATCGTTTTTCGAGCCTGATTGGCATTCTCGTTGACGTGAAAATGATTGTTCCAATGTCGAGAGCGGGAGGAGGGGGTTGCAACGGAGAATAAACAACGGCGAAGATATAGTCTCGAGACGGGGACGCGTGACGAACGGATTCCCGAAATGAAACGTCAAATGTGGATGACAGCTTGATAGGCTCTATGCTGTGTACTCTGGGATTTAGACATATACGGGGACTCAAGGGTCTGCATAAGCTTCGGGCAGAAAAAAATGGTCGATTTGCAACATTTTTTTCTGATGAGGGTTATGGGATGACGAGGTGGCCATTTTACACTCAATTAATACATAGGCTTGTCGATGTTGGTTTTTTTTTTCATTGACGAATATTGATAAACAACGAAGTCATTATTATTCAAACAAAGTACCGCTGTTGCTCCATGGCTAAATTAAATGAAAAATAAAAAATGTACAATACTTTCAGCGCAGTAATAAAACTTTCGTATGACCGGATACCATTCTGAAATATTGAAAATTACAATAATAGCAAACTGTAAAAAAAAATCGATTTTGGGTCAGACATTTTTTTCAATCATTTGTTATTAACTAATGCACGAATAGATCGAACAATCGTCCGGTCATACGATGAAAAATGTTACAAACTTTGCGCTGTCCGAATTTGATGTGAATCAAATTAAAAAAGGGTAAATCGCAACTGCGCAGTTCGCCATAGGGCGATCCGATCCTTTACTAAAATCGTCTTAACTCGGTAAATTTTTGGAATGTTTCCAAAATCTTCGTCACAAATTGAAGTTGGCACTTCGTCCGTAAACGTTTTGTCGATACTTCCCGTCTGTATTTCAAGTTCCGCCGCTTTTTCACCCAGTTAATACGTTCGAAAATTTTGTAAAAAATTCACGCTACTGTTCGAAAGATTCAATTTAATATATCAATCATAAAATTATATGAAAACACATTTTATCATACATTTTTTGGTAAATAAATAAGCAACTCGGTAGGAAAGTAGTTTTGGCTCGGACGCGAAATACCCAGATTTACAGACGAACTGTCAAGATCCTAGGCTCTGAAACAATACAATAAGAAAATCGCATTTTCGATATTCCAAGCTTTCGCCAACTCTTCAACCAACGAACGAATGATGGAATTTTGGGAAAAAAACACTGCAGTATGTTAATCATAGTTATAATAGTCGTAATAGTATTGGCGAATGAAAGGTCTCCAATAGATATCCAACAGTTCAAACTATTCCCGGTTTATATATAAGAGGCCAACATTGGTATATGAATGTTCATCTATAAACCTGGAAAACCATCGGCGTGGAACGATCGGCAAATTAATGCTAGGCGAGACTCAATATCAGTATTGAAGACACGATAATGGGCAAATATCGACGATCTTCGTCCACCATGTTAATTAGCTGTTATCGGTACAACAGCATTGGCTATGCAATGGGCCGATGTCAACTGCCGAGAAACATAAGTATGAATGGCGAGCGATGCATCACCTATATCGAGCCAGCATTGGTCAACACATTACTGGCCGATCATCGTCCAGCCGTTTAAGGGAGACTTTGTCCTTGGAGTGCCATATTGCAGGTGTTTACATTTTATTTTTTTAAAGAAAACGAGTAAAGCTTTTTGAGTGCGGTTTTTTTCTTGCTTTTATTCATGATATACAGAACGTTAAAAAATTTTCTTTTTTGAAAAAAAACCAAAATCGCGGCCGTTACAGCTCCGCGAAAACAGGTCCTCAAATCGCGGGATGTAAACGGCTGACATCACTGCCCCCTCTTTGTTGATCTGAAACACACATTCAAAGCATATTATCAATCTGTGACCCTTTGGTCATGGAATGACGGATGGGTTTTTCGTTTAGTACAAATTTCGGAAAATGGCGGCAATTTAAAAAAAAATCGAATTTTCGCGTTTCTTTCGCATAAAAAGATAAATAATAAATGCAAAAATGTATCTATCGAAAAAGCGATCCGTCATTCCGTGAATACATATTTTCTGAGTATGCTCTCCAAATTTCACGTCGATATGTTAATTACAGCGGTCAGGAGAATGTCAGCCATTTTTAAAAACGTGTTTTCGAGAAAAACGCGTTTAAAGTTTTGTAATGTGTTTACACAAATGTGTTTATAATTACCGCTAATCGGCAATGCCTGGTCCATAGAGGAATCCCTCTTCATCTCCCGCTGCTCAATCCGGGACAAAGTCTCCCTTAATGGCGAAGTAGTGGCATTTCTGTCACGACCGGCGACCCCACACGGGCATTTACAGTAGGAGCTTCAGCAATGACATCGAGAAGTCTACATGGTTGGGATGCACCGAAAATATTTTCTTTTCGTACTGCCTGATTTTTCACACCACATTTAGCCTACAGAAATCACTGAAACATTTGTCAATATCCTTATTAGGGATCCACACCCTACGTTCGACAAGAAAAAAAATCATTTAGGTGGTGAAAAAAATAAAACCAAAATTTCGCTGCAATTCAACGATGCACACTTCAACACCGTCTGTAGCCATCATAGTGGTATCAGATGTATTAATGATAATCGCATTGACAAAAATGCTCATAAAACAGGCGCAACGACAATCGCAAAAAAAATCATCCGCAAAATACCTCTCACTAGTGTTGTCAACTTTCGGCATTCCATATCCATGCAACACTTGGGAAAATTCAATTCCGCGCATCTCACGTCGAGTGTATACCAATGCTTGCATAATTTAACGCGCTGCTCTGTCCTTTTTTTCTCTTCCCTATTACCCGACAATTATAATCCCGCCTTGCGTAACGTATATTATACACGTGGCGCAAAATCCGAACACCGTTATTTGCCGGTACGTGGATAATTGTCGCCCTCGTACGAGCGCGCTTTTCACTCGCCTATTTTCTCTGCGCAACCTACACCCGAGAGTCCATGCTCGCCTATCATTCCTGTTCGAGCGTTTTTTTCTTTTTTTTTAAATTGCCTATGCTGCCAAAGCGTGTTTCGGTTTTAAAACGCTATGGGGAGAGAAGTTGCGGGCTTCACACTGGGGACGTTTGGACATCAATCTCAACACTGTCATCATACGCGTTGTTGGAAGTTGCCAATTGCATCATTCGTACGGTTATTAAGCGTGTCGCGACTGCGCTGCAACGGACTCTCGCGGTCGTGGACGCGTCTGACGATGTCAATGGGACTCGGGCTGATAACAACCCCCTGATAGTGTGTATGCGTCGCCAACGAAGTTGCTGCAATTCAGCGTTGGGATAGAAATGAAACGAAAGAGAGAGAGAGAGAGAGAGAGAGAGAGAGAGAGAGAGATCAGGTTAGGTTAGGTTTAGGTTTATCAGTGCAGGTTTATATACGAAGAATCAAATAAAAGACTCAATACAAAAAAGAGGGACTCTATATAAATCAAACTAAAATAAAGAGAAACATGCAAATCAGAAACGCAAACTAAACATCATCCCCTGATCTCCATACAGTACAAAGCATGATGATGAGAACTTACCAAACTTGAGTACAAACTCGTTTACCACTTATGTTAAGAGGCTATACCAGTGTGAAAAGCTTCAGCCTCTCAGCAGGCATTATTCGAGGAAGAGTAGGGTCCGTTGTATAGGCCAGGTTTAGGTGATTAGCAGTTTTTATGGTGAATATCATTTTATCTTGCAAAAATCGACAGCTAATCTTTAAACGCGTTTTTCTCGAAAAGAGATTTTTCAAATTTGCTGACGTTGTAACTCAAAGAGCAATTATCCGATTGACTTGAAATTTGAACTTAGTACTCTGGAATATATTTACTCTACAGTGACTTAGGATATTTTTGATCGGATGAAAATTGACGATTTGGCATTGAAAAAAACGACCATTTTATAGGCAAGAAAACAGACTTTTTTCATAACTACGCCATTTTGTTAGATTTTGATATTTTTGGAAAATCCTACGTCATTGTACTGGAAATATCTTCCAGTTTAACGACATTTTTTTCCTTTTTCGGTTTCAGTTACTCAATTGGCCGCAATCATGTCAGCAGTGGAGGAACTTTTTTTGGTGCCTCCAAGGGCAGCGCATAAGTCGCTTGGATCTCAATATTTTTCTATGAAAAAATTATGTAATATAGGTCAAATATAGCCAAATATATTCTTAATTTTCCGAAACATTTAATTGAGTACTTTTCTTCCAAAAAATTCCCGAAAATCACCCAAATTTTCAGCGTTCACACTGGTATAGCCCCTCAATGCAATTTTTTTAATAGCATTAAGGCGGGATATACATTTACAACTATCGAAAAATCGATTTTTTTGCTTTAAACGATAGAACTGTATATGTAAAATATTTTCCTTAAGTTTCGGCGGGCTTGAAGTTCAAATGCGTTTTTTCTCAAAATTGCATAATCGAAATTGGCGTGCAGGATTACTCAAAAACTATTAAGCCGATTGAGTTGAACCTTGGTAGAAATATTAATAATATTGGTACCGTCTACTTGACGAGAATTTTTTTTTGAAAGATTAGAAAAAAACGACGTTTTTAATCCACACTTAACAGAAACGTTGCGTGAAATGTTGATTTTTTTTGTGAATGCGAGCCATTTTCTCATATTTGCATTTTCTTCATTTTAATTACCCTCACATAGACTGTACATTTTCTAACTGAAAAAATGTTTGAACTTTTTTGCAAATCAAAGTCTACGGGAAGCTAGACTGCACGCCGATTAGCAACTCCCGCGGCGACCTTGCTGTAACGCTCTGCCACAGCTCCGTCATTTTGATTCTGAATTAATTAAAAAAATTGTTTTCTATACTTAAATATTATATTAAACCATACCTAAAGTTTGATAATTGTAGAATAATTATTTTTTAATTTAAAAACTCCCTCAATATTGCTCATTTTTTATGTATATCCCGCCTCAACATAAGATTGGGGACATCTAATTTAGGGAAATTTTTCAAAAATTATACTTACTATGATAACTCGTGTATATATATATATAAAATATAGTAAATAAAATGACTACCTTTATAGTAAGTGTTCAAAATGACGACCATCTGTATCAATGAACCATTGGATTCGTTTTTCGATTGATTGACTTGCAAGTTTTACAGCGTCAGAACTTATTGATGCACAAGCTACAATAATTCTTTGTTGCATGTCGTCAAGTGTGGTTGGTAGTAATTTTATTTACTACCGAAACTGTTAGTACTATCGCCTTTCTGTACTTTCTATGACCTTCAATGCCCTTGTATTATAGGTCGTCGAACTGGTTTTAAGCTTCTCGTTCATGATACAGAAAAAAACATACCGATCCATTTAAAAAAATGGAGTTGACCTTCAAATGTCCGAAGTACCTCCACCTGCAAAAAAACTATTATCGCTATCGTATGGCCCCTTTCATACTGTGCAATTTCTTTTCAGCACATATTTCTGTGAACCTTATAGTTTCGAAGATATCCAAGGTGCTTATGGTTATTGATCCACCCTGTGTATATAATGTATACTAATAATAACCCAAACAAACCCAAACCACCGCGTTTCACCATGCCAGAAATCGTAACTAATACTACATATCGTAACTTATATATATATATATATATATATATATATATATATATATATATATATATATATATATACACACACACATATATGCATATACAGTTACGAAATCTTGCTAAATAATCCCACCGGCACGGTGTGACGCGGTTGTTACGTCGTTTCCGTTCTCTCGGCTATAACGCGACCCAAGGGCCGTGCAACGTAAGACATGAGGCTTCTCGACGTTGTATAACTAAAGGAACGTTGACACATTCTCTTGTTCTTAATTTTTTCTTTCCCTCTTGGTCTTTCTTCCGCTCTTGCGAAAACAATTTGTGCGCTTCCCTATATAACCGTCTCGTGTCTTCTTTCGTCTTGTTACAGAAACGATGTCTTCCTGGAGCCGTATCTCCAGCAACACGGAACGGTACAAGTGGTCAGCTCGCCCAGCACACCACCGCCGAATCCACTTCAGCATCAGCTTGCGCACCTACGTCATGTACAGGTAAGTGGATGTGAACCCAATAGTCCCAACCCTCAAACCCGATCTTCGGAAACGTATCAAGAAATTAAACTTCCATGACACTTTTGAACTGATCGAAATGATGGCAGCATGCTCAGATACGTATCTTTCCGGAACTTGTTCCCGGAAAGCAAAAGGCCAAAAAAGAAACCCTCAAGGGACATTTTAAAATCGTCCCTTGAATTTTTTTCCCTCTCCCGAAGTCTCGCGTGTCTCGTTTTTTTTCGGTGTCCGGCACACGATTGTTTGGGATTTTTTTTAGCCCGCCCTCTGCTTTCCGCAATTGTAATTTCATTTGAAATGCAGACTGACGCTCGGCAGAGAGAGAGAGAGAGGGGCGGAATGGCAGCTCGCGCAATCTCGCTCTTCCCCCCATCTCGCAAACTATAAGGGAATTAAACGCGAACGCGGCGCGCATAACAAACGAACGGTTAATTGCAAATCCCTTAATTGCTCGTCACCGCGCGCAAACGGGCGAAAGTTTATCAGGCATGGAAAAACGGAAGACACAAAAGCTCCACAATACCCGACAAAGCAGCAAACACATATACGCGTATACAGGCATAGGATGAAAAATGCATAGCCCGCCATCAGGAATTTGGAATTTTTTCGACGGTCTCGTCCTTTTGTTACATTCCCCATTTTTTTTGTTGCCAAAAGCTGATACCCTGCTCTCGCGCTGGCGAAGTAATATACCTATCCGGGCGTGGAAGCTCGTACGGATAATATACGAGAAGCCACCCCACGTGAATTGTCGGTAATATCCAATCTCTCGCTTTATCCGAACTACCCCTCGCACGGTAGGAATATTATTCACGCTGGCTCGATGCTGATAAAAGCCTTATTTCGCAACTGTATATCAACGACAAGGCGCTTCGACAATTTTACAGTAAACGCCATGGATTGCTTCAACAATGGATAACGACGCGTCAGCTGATCGAATGCGAAAAATATAAGATGAAGTGTGCATCATTGGAATGCAACGAAAAAACGGTCTTTTTGATTGATCGAATTTTTCTTCAGCCGATTTGGACCATGAGTATCACTCGAACGATTTTAAGATTCCTTATTGTAATCCCAAAGTTACCCAATTTCTGACCCCCCACCCCCAATGTAACGGGACCGTAACGCTCGGCCAGAACCCCCCTCTTATTCCGTTACATAACGGGTGATTTGTCGTCAATAATTGCGATTTTTTTCATAGACATAACTAATTACGAAAGGATCGGGTTTATACTCATTTTATGAAGTATATATTCATCAAGTTTTATTTCAATTTTTATGACAAAATCTTGAACATTAACCGAGATGTATGCCTCGATTTGACGACGAAAAAAAAGTCTTCATTGCCCCATCGATATCTTTATGAAAGGTTATCTGTAAATTAAAAGTCAACAATTTATCGACATCTATACAAATGTAGCTATCGATATGCGTTACCGTTTTTTTATTTTGGTTTTTTTTACAAAATGCCGACAATTTGGACATTTTTTTCTATTTTCAAGGCCCTTTTTCTGTATTTCAAGCAGTCTTTAAAAATAGTAATTATCAAATGTTAAAAACGCGGATACGTACAACCTTAGTCACTGCGATTACGGAAAAGTTTTTTTTGAAAAAATTGAAAATAGTTTGATAAGTTTTTAAGTATTCGCTCGGGCAAGGTCGAAAAAACTGGTTTCGAGAAAAACGCGTTTAATGTTTTCATTCCGTGTTTCTTGATGTAAAGTTATGTTTTTTTCTAGAATATTGATACTTATATTGAAGTATCTAGTCGCGGGCGATATGACGGTTCTTCATCTTCATGATAGTTCACAAAATATTAAGAGCCTGTACTTCATCTATTGTAAATTATGCCGCACTTGTAGGGAATGAGGGCACTAACCGATCGCGCTACCTGATCTCACTAAAGTAACTATAACTCCGTCAATTTTCGGACTTGTGAATGAAAATGTTGCCAACATATTTTTCAATACATGTACTTTCAGGAATTATTAAAAAAAAAAAAATTCCTCCAAATCTTGCCTGGTGAATGTGGGAAGGCTACTGTGCAAGTTTTTAGGCGGTGACTTTCCCCCTTAACTGACATTGCGTATAGAAAGCTGTGAGCTGTCCACGGTAAAATTGCCCGCGAGGTTTACATTCAAAACTTGAATATGCAAAAATTTTGCTCTTTCTGGCAGTTGTAAAATCGTAACGTAACGCAAACCTTGACCCCCCCCCCCCTCCTCCCGTACGTAGACCGTAACGCCTGGCCGATCCCCCTCCCCGCTCCAACTGCGTTACGTAACGTGCGTACGGCCCCTTAGACGCTAAAAAAGGCAATTTCCATTATTTTTTTATAGGTTTATATTATGGATATTGATATAAAAGTTGTTACACTTAATAAATATACTTTCGAAATATATTTTTTTTTAAATTATTTATTTAAGTCACTATTTATAGACGAAAATGGTATTTAAAAAAATGCCCTAAAAAATTGGAGGTCTGCGCTGTTGATGAAATCTCGGAGATGAATCATCTGCAACAAAAAATCAAACGGTTTTAGATTCAGTATGTTAATGGCTATAGCGCATATCATACGATTTTTTATCTATGCAAAAGTAACAAAATGGCGGACATTTTTCGGAAAAACAAAAAAGACGTTTTTTACCGTTTTTGTAAAACGGTAAAAAACGTTTTTGTTGTAAAAAATATGTGGTTTAAATTTCATAACGATCGGTTCCGTAGCTTCGAAGATTTTATCAACAAGCGGTCGAAAATCGTTGTTGCGCGAAAAGCGCTCTAAAAGTCTGTTTGGGTTTTATAAAGACATTTAAAAAATTGTTGCTATGTATTTCGAATGTGTATTTATTAAGTGTAACAACTTTCATATCAATATCTATAATATGAACCTATCAAAAAAATTCATGAAAATAGCCTTTTTGTAGCGTCTAAAGTGAGAAGACCCCTTAAGTGTCCACCGTCGAATTCGTTGAAACTCATATATATATAATGAAGCTTTGAAAACTATTAGGCACCCATTTTTTTAATCTGCGAAAAAACTTTTTTATTGGGGAAACCACCCCTCAAGGTTTCGCAGTTTCACCCACAAGCAGTCCACCGATCTCAATGAAACAAAAACCAAAGTTCTTCTAATACACAGAAATGAAAAATCCACTACAAAGTAATTGAAAAAAGATGAAACTAAGGAGTGAAACACCTTTCTTTGAGGGGTCGTTTCCCCCCTTGAAAACGATTTTCCGCACATAACAAAAAGTACTAATTGTTTTCAATGCGGACACTTACGTGATGTTCCTCATTAGTAAGAAATGAAAAATCGCAAGCTCGCCCTTTTTTCCACATTGCGAAAATTGTCACAAACATATCCGACATTGGTCAGCTGATATTTACACTGAAAAAAATGGTGCGGTATTGAAAGTAGCTGCAAAAAAAGATTTGAAGGGACCAAAGTATCGAGCGCAAATTCAAATGAGGAAGGGTGGCATTCGCGAAGGGAGTATGCACACCGAACTACTTGTAACCGCCGTGTACGTGTAGAAATTTAGTGTACATATAGTTAGTGTAGTGTATGTTATAGAATGCGCGAATCGCAGGATGTCCTCAATGCAGGCCATTGCTGCATATACAGGGTACATCAATAACTATTAACACCTTGGATATCTTCGAAACTATAAGGTTGACAGAAATGTTTGATGAAATGAAATTGCACAGTACGAAAAGTGCCATCCGACAGCGATTTTAGTTTTTTTTGCAGGCGAAGGTACTTCGGACATTTGAAGGTCAAATCCATTTTTTTAAATGCATCGGTATTTTTTTCTGTATCATGAAAGAGGAGCTTAAAACGAGTTCAACGACGTATACCATATGGTCATTGAAGGTCATAGAAAGTACAGAAAGGCGATGATACTTACAGTTTCAGTAGTAAATAACATCACTACGTTTATAGTAAGTGTTCAAAATGACTACCATCAGTATCAATGCAATATTGGATTCTTTTTTCGTTTGATTGACTTGCAAGTCATATAGCGTCAGAACTTATTGATACACATGCTGTAATAATTCTTTCTTGCATGTCGTCAAGTCCAGTTGGTACTTCTTTGTACACTTTATCTTTCAATGTTCCCCATAGAAAGAAGTCTAAAGGTGTTAGGTCTGGGGAACGAGCTGGCCACGATATTGGACCGCCGCGTCCAATCCAACGATTTCGAAATTTTAGTTTTAAGGCTTTCACGGCTCTTTATGTAATGAGAAGAGTATGTGGCTTCCGGATGGAGGCCGTGTTGAGGATCAGCGTTGTGCCGACGTTTCGCAAACGTTACAGTCTGCATCATCAGGTCATCTGCATCATCAGTCATTCGTCGAGTCGCCTTCGTGCAATCAATGAATAATGTGCTGGACATCCGTTATGTTGATAGCACATGGTTTGTCGTGGAAGTAAAGGCAACTCTTTGAGCAAAAGAACCAATGTATCTTTGACAAAATTACTGTAGATGTTGCCATTCAAATTTCCATTGATAAAAAAAGGACCAATAATTTCAGCACCTATGATTCCGCACCATACATTCGCAGACCATTGTCTCTGGTCTAGTAATTTTATTTACTACCGAAACTGTAAGTGTTATTGCCTTTCTGGACTTTCTATGACCTTCAATGACCTTATGTTATAGGTCGTTGAACTCGTTTTAAGCTCCTCTTTCATGATACAGAAAAAAATATACGCATACATTTAAAAAAATGGAGTTGACCTTCAAATGTCCGAAGTACCTCCACCAGCAAAGAAACTATTATCGCTATCGAATGGCCTCTTTCGTTCTGTGCAATTTCATTTCAGCAAATATTTCTGTGAACCTTATCATTTCGAAGATATTCAAGGTGTTAATAGTTATTGATCTACCCTGTATCCCATGTAGAGGTGGCCATGGGTTGCCCAATGTTACGATCAGGCCAATATTGAGACTATCGTATAAGCCAATAAAGGAGAAATAATATTGGCCCATTATTGTTCCGCTCTAAACTGAAAACCGGCACAATATCCGCCCATCCCTAAAGCTTGTCCTGGCCCATCTTTAAAAACTAATAAACAGCCGTGATAGTTAAACTAAATTTGCCAATTTAAAAACTGGGAATACTAAAATACTGACCATTCCATTGGCCCAATATTTTTCCGTTATAAATTGAAAACCGGCACGATATCGGCCCATCGTTTAAAACCAATAAATAGCCGTGATAGTTGAACTATATTTGCCAATGTAAAAACTGGTGATGCTAAAATACAAGCAATTACATTGGCCCATTATTGTCCCGTTATAAATTGAGAACCGGCACAATATCGGCCCATTACTAAAGATTATCCTGGCCCATCTTTCAAAACCAATAAACAGCAGTGATAGTTAAACTAAATTTGCCAATCCTAAAGCTGGCAATCCTAAAATACTGGCTATTACATTGGCTCATTATTGTCTCGTTCTAAATTGAAAACCGACACAATACTGGCCCATAGTTAAAACCTATCATGGCCAATCTTTTTAATTCCTTGATAGATAAACAATATTTGCCAATTTTTAAACTGGTGATGCTGAAGTACTGCCAATTACATTGGCCCATTATTGTTCCATTATAAATTGAGAACTGGCACAATATCAGCCCATTACTAAAACCTATCCGGGCCCATCTGTTAAAACCAATAAACATCCGTGATAGTTCATCGCAATTTGCCAATTTTAAAACTGTCAATGCTAAAATACTGGAAATTACATTTAATTAATCTAAGCCCTTTATTGGCTAAGTGGGTCAGACCATACGTGCTTTTATTTTATTTAAGCCTTGGGTTATTCATTATCTGTATATTGTGCCAGAATAGGCAAATAACTGGCACGTCATATATTAATCGTCTATATTATGTAGTTCAGTATTTGTAATCAAGTCTTGGCCTATTATTGGCATTTGTAAATAACCAACATAAGTAAGTAAAATATGCCAATTTTGAAACCTGACATATACGCAAATCACAATTTATTTCAAGGTTATTCCATGAAATATCTATCCATAAGGAGCAATCTCGGGCCAATCTTGGCCCGATATAGGTTGAATATTTATCACGCACCCAAACAAACCCAAACAAACTCACGGCCCAATATTTTAGATAGACTAACTTCTAGATAGACCAACTGTGAAGGCCCATCATAGAGCCAGTGGTTAATTTCTACATAGGCCCTTTAAGAGAGCCCACACAGGGCCAAGTGCAATCACCAATATTCGCGCTACAATGAATTAAATCATTGGTCCAATAATTGTTGGCTCTGTTGGCCGATATCGGGCCGTTCTTATCATTTCTACAAAGGCACCTCATTGGTAAATACTCACGGCCCAATATTCTAGAAAGGCTAACTGTGAAGGCCCGTCCCAGGCCCAACAGTCAATCTCTACATGGGATACAGGTTATCCCTCTTATCTCTGCCACCCGAAATAACTCGGTAATTATCGACGTCAAAACAAAAATGTTCCAGACAAAAGTTGTACGGTGTGAGGGGGGCCATCAAATGCGGCCAATTTTTTTTCATTTCCGTAGAGGCGCTGACGCACAGTGAAGGTCACCTTGACTTTTTGAAATGGAGTGCTACATTTTTTCCAACCATCTTGTGGAGCACCTCAAGCCGCATAAAAAACATTAGGGCGTCAAAGTCGTTCAAGGTTATTCAAGGTCACGTATTGAAATGAAATACAAATCTAAATATCTCGGATAACTACGAAATATTTGGTAGTGATCCGAGGTATTTAGATTTGTATCATTGATACTGACCTTTACCGAGTTATTTCGGGTTGCAGAGACAAAAGGGACACCCTGTATATATATATATATATAAATTGTTTCCGATATACACGGATATCCTTAAGCCCCTTGGGAATATAATATTGGCATTAAGTCCGTGTGTATATCGTCACCTAACTCGCCAGCCCCCTGCTGTATACGGAATCCCCATTTCTCGTTGTATACACCGTGTGAGGATTTACATCCCTGAATTGGTGGCTTACGAGACCATTTTCCCGCAGTCTCCCTCCGTCTCTCGCTCTCTCCTCCGCTTTTCTCTATCTCCCGTATCCCATTACTTAAAGTCAAACAGCTAACTGGCCACCTCGCAAGTCACTTAAATTCCCGCAGCGCTTGTTAAGGCGGCATTGTATATCGTCCAGTGTGGAAAAGCCCACCAAATTGACCTGTCGGCTGCTGCTATTGCTCATTTTCGCGGGCAAGGAAAAGAAAGGAACGCGCGAAACGGACCATTTGTTCGCGGGACGGGGAGCAACGATCGCAAAAATCGACAAAAAATAATCGTGACGGTACGATCGGGTATTTGCCACGGAGATATACGAGGAGAGCGGAAAAAGCGCGAGAAAAGGAATTGGAAAACGACGAGGCGAAGTCTTGAAACACCTGCTGTTCGCAATAGCCCTTCACCAACGAGGCCTTCTGCAGACGTGAAATCTCTGAATGCTTTTTCATGCTTTTATTTTCTCTGGTAACTCCGGGCTTCGAACCCTCTTGCGAATTTACACGGGTGAATTTTTCTCATAAAAATCGTTAATGAGAAAATCGTTAATGAGAAAAAATAAAGTCAATGAAATGTTGGGTGAATAAAAAAAAAGTTGTCCGAAGCTCGTCGATAAAATATTCTCGTAGAAATGTTTTATCGTAATCATATGAGTTTATCGTACTCGTAATTGAGGTAGATGAGGTTTAGACATTTTTATGTTTTTTTTTTCCATTGTAACTGTGACGTGAATTTTCTGACGGGGTTAGGCTACTGTGACGACTCGAAAAAAAGGGTTATTTTAAAAAATTCATTTTGGAGGAAGAAGTAAGATGATTGTAAAACTGTTTGCACATTTTTTTGGATGTACATTAACGAAGTTTAGTAGCCAGTTTTATAAAGAAATATTTATAATTAACGAAGTTATAAACAATTTCGTGAAGGATCTTAGAACGTGACGGGCTCGACGGTGTACCTGATTTTGCAAACCCGGTTGATCTGAAACAAAAAAAAGGCATTTTTTAAATTGAAATGTAGATGATATTGGCTGAAACTTGACCGAGCTATTTTTTGTTATCGTGCATCAATAATTAAAAAAAAATTTTGAATTTTTTCCGATTTATCGAGGAAAAATGACATTGTTGTTAATACCCAATGAAAAAAAAAAAAATGTTAGCAAGAAACACGTCTGGCAAGACTAAACTACTGTTGCACTGAATAAGTGTACCAAATTTTAAGTCAATCCGTTCATAAAATGTCGAGAAATCGTGTAAACCGTTTTGAAAAACATGGTTTCGAGAAAAAACGCGTTTTAATTTTTACTAGCAGTTCTATCGTTGCAATCATAAGTTTACCTTTAATCTGCGATTCCTGCACCGTATGTTGAACCGTCCTCTTCAGGGGTCTTCTCACTTTAGACGCTCAAAAAAGGCTATATTCACTAATTTTTTGATAGGCTCTCATTATAGATATTGATATAAAAGTTGTTACACTTAATAAATACATTTTCGAAATACATTTTTTTAAATATTTATTCAAGTCACTATTTATAGACGAAAATGGTTGATAACAAAAATGTCCTAAAAAAAATGTAAATTTAAAAAAATTCTTGATACGCGCTATAGTTATAGTTGTAATGAATATGTGGTTAAAATTTCATACGAATCGGTTCAGTAGTTTCGAAAATGTTATCAACAAGCCGTCGAAAAACGTTGTTTCGAGAAAAACGCGTTTAAAGTTTGTTTAGGTTAAATAAATACATACATTTTTTAAAATATATTTTGAAAGTGTATTTATTAAGTGTAACAACTTTTATATTAATATCTATAATATATATCTATCAAAAAAACTCATGGAAATAGCCTTTTTTAGCGTCTAAAGTAAGAAGACCGCTTCATTCACTTTGACGCCAGTAGATATAGTAGCTTTTCTTTCACGTTGATCGCATCTGTGATGTTTCGTGTCTATTTTTCTACGATGAATACAATTTAGAATATTACCTTTTACCTCGATTCTACTTTTCCAAAACTCAACTTTCTTCGTCTCCTGTGACTTGAAATTTGCATCGTTGAAATGCAACGATATTTTATCTTCATTTTTTTACTTCTTTATTTTCATTTTTTCAATAGTTTTTTTTACAAATAATTATTATTTATAAAAAAAAACCTTTTTTTACAACCTGTGATCTTCATTCTCTAATGAAAGTACGTAAAAGTATTCCAGTGATCTTCATATCCCGAAACGGCCAATACAAAATTGTATCCATTGAACGGAATTGATCGTCGAAATGCAACGAACATTTTTTTTCGTTTTTTTCTTTCGGTTTATTATTATTAAAAACTGCGTAGTTAGGCTGTACGTTTTCAATGTGAACCTTGAAGACACGCTTGAGTCTCTCTCACAGCCCAAATCTGTCGAAAACTATTTGGGCCAACCAAAAAATTAATTTTGGCGCATTCTAACGACAATAAATGCAAACTTCAACATAAATTCATTAAAAAAATGTCATATGATTCTTCGCCCTGATAAATATACTTTATGAATATAACGTTGGACTTTGCATCGTTGGAATGCAACGATCTTTTTCTTTCTCTTTTATGTATTTCTTCATTTTCATCATTAAGGCCTTAGGCCACAGTAACGAGTATAAAATCATGTGCG
This sequence comes from Ophion obscuratus, assembly GCA_964007375.1. NCBI lineage: Eukaryota > Metazoa > Arthropoda > Insecta > Hymenoptera > Ichneumonidae > Ophion > Ophion obscuratus. The sequence continues at coordinate 7,484,209 of OZ023319.1, forward strand.
AATTTAACAATTTTGTTTCGTATGAAAAAGTGATTCACTCATAAAATTAATTACCCATCTATTTAGTATGAATATCAAGCTGTTAGAAAAAATCCATTTTTTTTCGATGTACAAAATGGCCGACTACTGAAATTTAAAGTTACGTTCCTAATTGCATTTCGCAGAGAAGTACGTGCGGAATTTCTGATTAATCGAAAACTTTTCATTTTATGAGCAGTTTATGAGCAGTTATAACGAAATTTTTCACTGAAAATTCAGTACTTAAGTTCAAATACCTACAACTTTTGAATAAAACAATATTTTTTAAATTCCGTTTGTACTTTTCTAGGTATTCTAATGCAGATTGACGAGAATTTTTCTTTTTTGTTCTCGGTCAAAAATGTGGATGATAAATGTCACGCCACGGAGCGCATAAAAAAAATAACGAAACAAAATATAAGTAGTCGAACATTTTATACATTAAAAAAAAATTCTAACAGCTTAACATTCATAAAAAATAGATGTGTAATTAATTTTATGAGTGAATGACTTTTTCATACGAAAAAATGGTTAAATTCGCACATGATTTTGTACCCGTTACTGTGGCCTTAACCTTTTTTACGTACTGAGATCACAAATGTCTAATTATAATATGTGAAAACGTTTCAATAATTTCCACAGTCTAAATCATCCGAAAAAAAACCTGAACAATGTCAAAAAATCACTTTTCTATCGATTCGTAAAGTAAACTTCGATCTCCCTTGTGAATCAAATACACTTTTTGAATCAAATACACTTTTTTTTCCTCGCAACTCTAAACAGCAATAAATCGAATTCACAATCATTTTTCTCGATCCTTTCGATATTGCAGAGCGAAGAATCGTTGTCGTCCGAGGGATCGGCGACATCGGGAGGGACTTCCGGTTCTTCGGAAGATTCGGGCAGCGAAGTTGCCTGTGACATCACCCTCATCGAGAGGCTCATACGTTCGCATCCCATTTGGTTCCTTCCGGGTATCCAGAGAGCCGGAGCTTTCCACTTGTTGCAAGGCAAAGAAGAGGGGGTGAGTGTCTTTTATAAATTTCTCCTTATCCTCCCCTCTCAATGAATTACACCAATATGCGGTCCAACGTGGAGCACAAAAAAAAGGGCTCGAGTAGTCGCAGACTCCGAAATTGCTTTCGAACGATGCCCCCGCGACGACCTCATCTACGATCGTTGGTCACGTTGCCAAAGTGGAAAAGAAAAAACGACGGAAAAAAAAATGGATATATAAACGTCGCGAGATAATCGTGAGTAACGCTTATTGTGATGTAACTTGGCACAAACGTTTTCCCGGCTCTTCATCCCTTCTTATCGGGACGAGACAGCGTAGGCAAAATGTATGAGAGATTCTTCTCTCTCTCTCTCTCTCTCTCTCTCTCTCTCTCTCTCTCTCTCTCTCTTTCTCCCTCACGTATGCTCAATATGCGACGACCGTTCCGAGCATGAGAGGATCGCGACGCGTGAAGTAAAGCCGCCAAATGTGAACAGGGGGCTCGTGCTTTGGCAACATTCCAGCAAGCTTCGTTGGGAAGCAGAGAAGAAACAGAGAGGGAGAGAGAAGAAAAGGAGTGGAGAAAGAAAGATAAAGAGAAAGAGAAAGAAAAGATCAGGGTTATGAAAAAATTCATTTTGAAGCAATAAGTAAAACGTTTGAAAAATCGTTTGGACATTTATTTGTAAAGTCGAACTTCGCCATAACCATTTCCTTACGATAGACACCCGAAACCTTGATTCAACGACATAAAAATATACATTATTATCCAATTGCTAATTGCTTGTAAAAATTGCTCTAATTTAAATGTTTCTTTGAAAAATATCCCTATATTCGTAGTACTAATGGATTTTTAAATAAGAAATGTTTTAATTAGTGTATTTTTCATTTGTCCCGAAGGGAAGTTATATCGAGGTTCGACTGTATGTACATTTGCAAATTAGTATACCAAATCTCATGAAAAAGATTCATTATCTCTAGGGAAGTTCGTTATATTGAGGTTTCAATAAAAAGGACAAATGAAAAATGCATTCATTTAAACCTTTCTGTAAAAAATATTCCTATATCCATAGTGCTAATGAATTTTTAAAGAAGAAAGGTTTAAATTAGTGCATTTTTTGTGCTTTTTATTAAAACCTCAATATAACGAACTTCCCTAGAGATTAACATTAACAAATTAGTATACCAAATCTCATTTTGAGAAATATTCATAATTAAAGAAGTTATGAATCATCCTGTGAAGGACCTTCAAACGTGAAGGGCTCAACAGTGTAATTGATTTTGGCGGAAAAAAAACAGTTTTTTTAAAATAGATAATATCAGTTGAGACTTGACCAAATTTTTCTTACTTACACGGAAAAAAAGAAATAGTACAAAATACAGGGGCTACACAGTTCGCATTGGACTCGAGCGATTGCACAGCGATATTTACTGAAACACAGTGCTCAAAATACAGTGTGCTTAAAGTGAATTATTACAGTTCCTATACTGTCCTCTTTGGACTTGAACAGCTCTACTGTATCTTTTACTGGAACACACAGTCCAAAATACAGTGTAGTCAAAAGTAAATTTTGACAGTTCAACACTGTGATATAAGTTTAAGGGACAACACCACTGTGACCCTCTGTTTTTTTGCCATTTTTCAAGAATTTTTTTTTGTGGGAAAAAAAAGAGATATTCGAAAAAAAAATTTTTTGTTTTGTTCGTTGTTTATTGAAGATACATAAAAAAAATTTCAAATTTTTCACGCCCCATGGTGACGCTGGGGAAGCTCCCGCGTCAGGTACTGTTGCCTCTGCAGTGGTTCGCGGCACGCAGCAGAACTCTTCAAAGTCGATCTGAAAAAAAATACCGAGTGTTTTCGTTAATAATATGATATTTTGAAGAGAAGTACACAGGGATTTGAAAAAATATTGATTTTTAAAAAATAGGCACGCTTTTGAAATTAAAGGACGATTTTCGAGCAAAATTTCTCGTCGAAAATAGGCTATAACTTTTTTTATTATTGAGATATCGAAAAAATCCTATGTACTTCTTTAGATAATCTAGTTTTATTGATGCAGTCCAAATTTGAAGTCGATCGGATAAAAATTGCTCGAGTTCTGTTGCGTGCCGCACTAAAAAAAGTGGTTTTGAGAAAAACGCGTTCAAAGTTTTAGGTTTGTTAATTTATGCGATAAATTGGAAAAAAAATTTTTTACCTTTAATCAGCGATGCCGGCACCATATAGCTGGCCTTCAAGAAGCAAATCATTGTCCCTAGCATCTTTTCTCGAACTTGTAGAGGCTCTTCTTGCCTCTTTTGCAGCGTCTGTGAGCGAGCGCTCCGCCAGCTCGATCCGCGCTGCGTCGGTTTCAACGCAAAAATTGAAACAATTTGGACCGATAGTTATCCCCAACGTCTCCAAAACTTTCATGAGGCTTCTCAGGCCATCATTGAATAATAATACCGCGATATCAGCTGCAATATCGACGATTGACGATTGACGACTTGAAAATTTTTCAATTATCGCCACCTATGGCTTTTTTTCGAAACTATATTTATAACAATAGCCGGTTTTTGTGAAGGGAGACAAAAGAATACCTGGGAAAGACCCGCAGGACCTGGGAAAGGCCCGGTATACCTGCCGACCCTGAGGCGCGCAGCTGCGTGGGACCCCGAGCGTCACGGAGCGCTGCACCGCTTCACAAAATATTCAATATCTCCGAAAATAATTATTTTTTCGACCTGGGTCTAACGGCATCTTAATCTTAAATGTATTTTAGATTTTTCTAGATGGTTTTCAAAAAATCGATTTTTTCAAGCCGTCACAGTGGTGTTGTCCCTTAACAAAACTTGTGATTTGACAGTTGGTTAATCTGTATTATGTACAATGAATGCGCCAGTTATATCGACTGAGTTTATGTAGACACACAAAAAAGAGTTTATCCACAAAAGAAGTTCGAAAAAAATGTGTAGAAAATATTGAAAAATCAGTCACATACACAAGAACGTACCTTTTTGTAAATAATTCTCTCTTTTCTATAATTTCTTGAATTAAGTCGCACAAATTTCAACGTTCGCATCCTATGGACCCCGCACTACTAACTGTCAATCCTTTGTGTCCTGGCCACGTGCCTCACCCCACGCGCGAGACAAGTCCTAATTAGACAAGAACGTACCATTAAAAAAAAATTCTCTCTTTCTTTATCATTTCTTGAATTCTGTCGCACAAATTTCGATGTCCGCGTCCCATCAACCACGCACTACTAACTGGCAATCCTTTGTGTCCTGGCCTCGTGCCTCACCTCGTGCCTCATTTCCGTACAGTGTGAAAATCAGTGATCGCATTTAAATTTTACAGTTGAATATTTTTTACTGAAATCACTGATGTATTCACAATATCAAACTGCAAATAAACCAGTGTAACTGTAAAAATCTCAAAGTGCACCGATAACGTCATGCGTCACGAACTGTCGAAAGAAGAGTAAAACTACCGTGCCACACTGTGAAATTTAACGAATCACTCTGTACTCAATACAGTGTACACTGTAACCCTTGCAGTTTGCGTACAGCATAAAAGTCAGTGATCTCATGTAAATTTTACAGTTGAATATTTTTTACTGAAATCACTGATGTATTCACAATATCAAACTGCAAACAAACCAGTGTAACTGTAAAAATCTCAGTGTGTACAGGAAAATTCGTCATTTTTGTAGGACAGGATTTACATTACTCTGTTTTACTGTAAAATGAAATATGGCAACCTGTGTTTTATGCGGTTTATACTGTGATTTTCGCTGTTTCTTTTTTTTTCGTGTACCGTGTTTCAATCATCAAAGAAAATGTTCGATTTTTTTTTCGATTTTCCGAGGACAAATGACATGATTATTGTTAATAACTAATGACAAAAAATTGGTACGACGCAAAACGTCCGTCAAGACAAAACTACTATTGCACTTAATATTTATACCAAATTTGTTTTGAGAAACATGGGAAAAATTCCGAAGCCCCCTCCGCCTTCGCCAACCGAGCTGAACTTTTACACAAACTTTCCTTTTAATATTTTAAAACAACCCTTAAAGGGATTTTTTGGCGACGCGCAATAATTTGTTTGTTTGTTTGGACAAAACGGAGAGCGCGTTAAAGGGCGGGGTAAAGTATTTAAATTTTGTTTTTTCATTTTTGTTTAATTTTTTAAATGAATGCATAATATATCAAGAATATTGTGTTAAAATTTCAAGTCGATCGGAGTAAAATTGACGAAGTTATGAGTATTTGAGCGTCTATTGCTCCATGCCGTTCTCTTCTCTTCTGCGTTTTTCAAACCGTTTTTCTGAGACTTGTCATATTTGAAGTCCGTGTGCACGATAACTCAAAATCTACTGGACCAATCGCTTTGAAATTTTGCACAGTACTTCTTCACATAATTCACCAGGTATTGTCGAGAGCTTTTTTGTTTTTTTTAATAATTACTAATTTTTCAACAACAAATTAGTCGATTTTTTAGCAAAAATCGGATTTTTGGCTCCCAAGTGCTACGAAAAATCGAAAAATCGAAAAAAAAAATCCTCCTGTCATTACCTCGAGAAACATCTCCTTTAACAAATGCATTTTGATTTTTTTGTTTCAAATGATTCTGTTGCGAGTTATGGTGCATACCGCAAACCAACTTTTTTTCGAGGCGCCTCCGGGGTTTAATTTTCACTCGCTCAATTTTGAATATTTTGCAATGCAAATTTAGGAGAATGTTGTTCAAATGTTACTTTATTATATGTAAATTTTTCAATAAACGAACACTATTCGTTACGCCAAAAAAAATCTTAAAACCATGCCTTTTTTTCGCCGAATTAACTTTACCCCGCCGTTAACATATATACGGGGATGAACGGAGACATAGCAGATATAGATATAGTCGGCGGCGCGGGTTAAAAAAAAATGTTTAAATTCAATATCTCGAAAAGTATTGCGAGTCGCCAAAAATCCGTTTAGGGGTTGTCTTAAAATATTAAAAAGAAGGTTTGCGCAAAATTTCAGCTCGATCGGAGGGTGGGGGGTTCGGAACCTTATCCAAAAACACATAAAAGTATCAAAATGGCAGAAAAATAGTATCATTGACAACAACAAAAATTATGATAATTATAAAGATTAAATAGAAAGAATATAATTTAAAACATGTTGTACACATAGAACAGTAGTGCTCTCAATGATGGAATTCTCAATATAGAAATAAATAAAATAATAATGGCAATGGCAACGATGACGATGGAAACACGTTTTTCGCATTTGCCCGACATAAATTGTCGGATTTGAACTTCAAACAAAAACTCCGTGATATTCGTGATCAACAGAAAATTTTGCCTCGAATAAGGTACGATAAATGGATATGGTAGAAGATGAAAATTAAAAAAAATCGCCTCTTATGGCCACTTCCGCAATCATCAAAATCGCGAATTTTTAAACTGCTGTAGCTTCGGTCCTTTTTAATTGACAAATTTATTAGAGTGGGGGGGGGGGCGGGGGTGAAAAGGATTTTTGTAGACTTAAAGGATGCCGCTTGATTAATCAGGATATTTCGATTAATTTTCTCGAAAAATGCTCCTGTAAAATGTCCGAAAAAGATTCAAAGGGATAAATATATGTGTGTTTGGAAAATAATGAAAAAATCGATAGTCGGTTTTTTCAAATTCTCCCAGAAATTGTAAAATAATCGGGGCTCGATAGCTCAAACGGTATTTCAAAAAGCGAACGATGACGAAAATAATGAGCCCGGGATGGACTTCTGAATCGAAGCGGAAAAGAAATGATCGACGCTTCAGTACAGCCACTTATTTTTTGCCGAGATGGGCAAAACATTTAGATAATTTTTTTTCTTGTATCAAGTTCACATCGATGTATTTTTACCCTCCGAATACGAATTCGCCATTCATTTCCTCCACAGTCCTCAATTTTCATAAAAAGTCGTCAAAAATGTCTGGAATGAGGTTTGCCCCCTTAAGATTGCTGTCCGGAAACAAAGGCAAAAATATATGAACTTTAATCCTGTCCCCTCCTCAAAGTGTTACCCTTTACGTTCAGTTCAGTGCAGCTCCTTCAAATATGGGGCGAAAGAAAGTAAACTAAAGGGGTGGTTCATCCTTTAATTTTTGTCTTTTTTCTCAATGTACCCATAGTGGATTTCTGATCGTTTTGGATGAGAAAAATTGTCATTTCTGTTTCACCAAAATCGGTGAAATGCTTGCGAGTGAAACTGCAAAAAATCAGCCCTCAGCATGCTTCATTCTATGGGGTAGTTTCATCCCTTAAAACCGTTTTTTCAACGATAAAAAAAAATACGTATCTAATAGTTTTTGATGCTCTACCAAATACACGAGTTTCAGCAAAATCGAAGGCGAACATCAAAGTTCCTCATCAGTCTCGAAATATTTTGGTGGCTCGATATTCGCTCTAAACTTCACGATAGCTCTGATTGTACGACTTTTTATGAATTCTCGCCTTTCCTGTTTTGACTTGCCAAAGTTAACGTCGAATCACCATTTTTCAACGTGACTGTACTCGCCGAGCATCCTCAAATCGTGTCAATGCCTGTGATAATTAGCGGTGTAAAAGTCCTCCCGGCTCGTAACAATGAACGGATTTGTTGCAAACAATTACCACTAAGACTACGCGCGACGAAGCCCGATTGCGAAAGGACCTTCCTCACGAAGGTCCATCCACCTGGGCAACTCGCAGATTTTCCTGAGATCCTCAACGTTCATGCTCGGCTGAATATTCACTCTTCGTACAAATAGTCGAGTAAAGGAGACGAAAACCCAGCACTTTTAAGCGTAGAATATGAATTTTTTACTGAAGGTAGATGGCATACTCAAAGTAACCCCAATAAAATGTTGTCCCAACACTAAACAAAGGGGGTTGAAATCTTAAAAATCGCCATATCGCGATAATTAATGACCCGATCAAAAAAGGTTTCGAACAAAAGTTGTTCGGTATAATAAAATTCGTATAAAGTTATCTGACGTCCAACCCCCTAACTTTGACAATAGCGGCACAAAAACGATTCGAAAATTCGGGTTTGATGTTCATATTTCAGCAAGATATAAAGCTGCTACTGTATCGTCTCATCAAAATATCACGAATTTTTTTTCTACCAGATCTAAACTACAAAAAATATGCAAACGTTTTTCAGGTGCCCCCTGCCTGTAGTCTGAACCTGTGAAAAAGAGTTTTGTATATTAATAAAAACGAAATAAAAAAAAACTAAAGATATTTATTCGACACAAAATAAAACGATTTTGCCTAAAAAATATTCGAAAAATTCAAAAGGCAACATTGTTATTGAAATAAAATAAAACGCAATTGTGGCAAAAACATTTTTTTTAACGCGAATTGAAAATTAAAAATTTTGAAAAAGCGAATTGAAAAAAGAAATTTGAAAAAGCGCGTTGAAAAAAAATCTTTTTTGAAAAAGCGAAATGGAATAAAAAATTTGAAAAAGCGAATTGAGAAAAAAAACATTTTTTAAAAATTGAATTGTAAAAAATGCTTTTTTCCAGAGCATATCGCGCTGTGAAAATTCATCGACGCTAACTTGGCCGGAAGCGAGATTACAAAAAAGCTGGTAGAGCAGTAATCAGTGCAGAAATATTTGAGCGTGCGAGGGGCGAGGCTCGTTTTCTCGCTCGCGTATTGTCGTCATTGTTTCGGATCCCGTTCATTGTTTCCCGGGCATTGTTAATCGTCGCATTTCCATCGCGCCTCTCCTCGCAAATATCCCCGGACGCGGTGCGCTGTTCGTGAAAAAAAAAAAGACAGTGCATCCTGCAATTACTCCGGAGCACCGCCGCTCCATTTCTTTTTTCCATCCCCCGGTTGCGTTCGGATAACACAACGTGCAATGAATGCTGCGATAGCAACAAACGAAAGAAAAAAAAATCACGATGCAAAGATCCAGGGAAAAAATGTTTTGTTGATTTGGTTTTCTTTTTTTTTCAAACCTCTGTCACAGAATTTCGTGGTTCGGCAGTCGAGCCAGAGCGACACGATGGCACTGTCAGTGAGATTACCACCTGGCAAGGGACCCTACATCGAGCACTACCTCATTCAGGCGAACAAAGGAAAATTGAGCCTCGAAACAAGCGAAAATCGCTTCGACAATATTCCCTCGCTAATAGCTCACTACTCTCAGTGTTGGTGAGTCGTGAAAAAATTCATTCTATTGCAGTTTACGCTTGTGCCTGTTTTGGTTCTTTTTTGTTGTTATTTTGAGGGAAAAGATACCTTTAGGCGAGGAAAAAATTGCTGATTTTCACGATTTTTTATTTCAACGAAAAATTTGCTCACCATTTTTTAGACTTAGGGCATGTTTTTTTACTAATCCTGGCTCTTTTTTAAGTTTTTAAATTTTATCACTCTTTAAAACTGGCGTACGAAGAATATGAACCAAGAAAAAGCGAAAAATGTCGAAAATTGATTAAATGGTACGCCTTATAACGAAATTTATAAGTAAAAAAATATTTAAAAAAAAACAAGCTTTAATTTAATGTACTCAAAAGTAAAAAATAATTTTGTTTACCAAGTCACCTATATGTGACTATAAATAAAAGGTTGAGGCGCTTAATTTTTTAAATGTTTAATATATTTGATCAATTCAGTTTCATTAAGGGCGGGGTAAAGTATTTAAATTTTTTTTTCATTTTTTTTTAATTTTTTAAATGAATGCATAATATATCAAGAATATTGTGTTAAAATTTCAAGTCGATCGGAGTAAAATTGACGAAGTTATGAGTATTTGAGCGTCTGTTGCTCCATGCCGTTCTCTTCTCTTCTGTGTTTTTCAAACCGATTTTCTGAGACTTGTCATATTTGAAGTCCGTGTGCACGATAACTCAAAATCTACTGGACCAATCGCTTTGAAATTTTACACAGTACTTCTTCACATAATTCACCAGGTATTATCGAGAGCTTTTTTGTTTTTTTTATTAATTATTAATTTTTCAACAACAAATTAGCCGATTTTCGTTAGCGAAAATCGGGTTTTTGGCTCCCAAGTGCTACGAAAAATCGAAAAATCGAAAAAAAAAATCCTCCTGTCATTACCTCGAGAAACATCTCCTTTAACAAATGCATTTTGATTTTTTTGTTTCAAATGATTCTGTTGCGAGTTATGGTGCACACCGCAAACCAACTTTTTTTCGAGGCGCCTCCGGGGTTTAATTTTCACTCGCTCAATTTTGAATATTTTGCAATGCAAATTTAGGAGAATATTGTTCAAATGTTACTTTATTATATGTAAATTTTTCAATAAACGAACGCTATTCGTTACGCCAAAAAAAAATCTTAAAAACATGCCTTTTTTTCGCCGAATTAACACCCCGCCGTTAACCGTATTTAATTTGGCACGATAGTAATTAGAGAAAGTATTATCCCACGTTTATACTCAGATTCAGGATTGTTATTGAAGAAATCTAAGGTTGTTTTATAGTAAATTAAATACGGTTGATATGTCAATGGATTTTTGTAAATTAAAGATTATATGTCTAAATTTGGAGCGCCTCAAGCTTTTATTTATAGTCACATATAGGTGATTTGGTAAAAAAAAATTATATTCTACTTTTTAGTACATTAAATAAAAGCTTGTTTTAATTTAAATATTTTTTTTACATATAAAATATTTTCTACTTTTTAGTCTTTAATTGATTTTACTAGTAAGTCGTTACTAGTAGTTTACTAGTTTACGAGTTTGTATGTTAGGAACATGGAATGCTTGTAAAAAATAACAAAGACTGTAATTGGGATTCAACTTACGACTAATTGCTGCATATAAACTTTTCACATACAAACACGTCGAACTTTTCATATGCACGAATTTGTTTGTATGTGTTAGTGAGATTTTATATGGATGATTAGATATCGCATGAAGTTTACATGAAAAGTTGAACATTTTATGGATATTTTTTTTTTCAAGTTGAATCATGTATTGTCACCTTTTTTATGCATGTTTGCAAAATTTCAGAGTAAGTAGTCAGGAAGTGGGTAAAATATTGATTTTCCATTTTGCATCTCACAGAAAGTCAAGTTAAAAAAAGCTTGCAAAAAGATTGAATTTTCCGAAAACAATGGATAAATTCTGCAGTAAAATAAATAATTCGTTTTTTAATTTTTCATCATGTTTCAGACAATGAGTTTAGAAAGATTTATGCCAAATTTCATCAGAATCGGCCGATTAGTTTTTTAGCATACTATCTATTTAGCATAATGTTAAGGGGAGGGTAGGGGTTTCAGCGTGAAAAAAAAACACTTTTTTGCGAATTTTTTTCATCTATATGGATAGAGTAAATTTATTGAAACCTTTTGTACATTGTTAAGTGTAATTTCAAGAACATTTCGTGAAATTTGTACGCGAAAATATCCACAAACAAGCCGGTGACAAAGCTTTTCCAAGAACGCCTTTGAAAAAACACAATTTGCGGTGTTCACTGTATCTCAGATAGAAATTATCTGAAATCAAGTACCATTAAAATTTAGTCAAAGTATCATCAAATCGTCCCCCCAACGGTCTTTGATCATTTTTTCTTTCATTTCTAAATTTTTGGTGCTCATGAAAAGTGAAAAGTGCGATTTTTCACGAAAAATTCCGTCATTCTGGGGGTGGAAAACCCCCTCAATGTAAAAAAAAAAAACTCGAACTAACCGTTGGGGGGAGGTGTTTTATATGTAGAAAGTGCGTACCAAGTTTGAAATAAATCGGTCATGTAGTTTTCAAATCGCAGTGAACACGGACTTTGAAAAAGTGGTTTCGAGAAAAACGCGTTTGAAGTTTAGGAAGTCGGAGCTGCAGTGTTGAAAGAGCTGGACTAAATAGTCAATAACTTCGAGAGTTTTGCTCTGATTGACTTGAAATTTTGGATTATATTCTCGAAATGTTTAACTATAAGAAAACACAAAAAAATCGATTTTTCAAAAGAGCCAACCCCTACCCTCCCCTTAAAGCTTTGGGTAACAATAGTTTATCAATACGTCACGCTAGTTTTGAAAATGCAGTTTAGAAGATGGTGCCACACCTCCACCATTTTTAAAGATTAATAGAAAAAATACCGTGTAACAGTCAAAAGTAGTACAGTGAAACTTCAGTTATACGTTTTTCAAGGGGTACATCAAATATGACGTATAAGTGAGAATAACGTAGAAGTGATATACAGTATGTATCTGAAACTCTTTAACATTTGAAAATGGCTATTGGTGCATAATTCCCGATATTTTTCAATAACAGTACCTCTATTATGTTGATGTTTGGTTTTCCAATTGAAAATTTTATTGGTAATATTTAATTGAGTAATGAGCCAACTCAAGTTTTCGAATTTCCGTTTTGAACTTTTATTTAATGCAACTTTGTAACACTGAACTTTGTAACTTTGAAACACAAAAAGCTTTGGCGTTTTAGACGAGTAAATAACAGACAGGTTCGTATTGATAAGAGATGTGTAATTATAGTACATGCATACATAGTTGAGGTCAGAAACATCAAAACATAAAAACATCAAAACATCAAAACATCAAAACATCGAAACATCAAAACATCGAAACATCAAACAAAACATCAAAACGCAGTCACGTGAAACATTCTCCGGCGAGAGAATATCACGTATGATTAACGTATAACTGAGAAAAAACGAACCTCGAAACCGATGCTGGGGAATAAAATTAACAACTTATAAGCGCGAAAAACGTTTAAGTGAAAAACGTAGAAATGAAACTTTATTACCATCTTTATGAACGGCATCTGCCGGGGCTAGAGATATTTGACGTATCAATGATTAAAAAAACATATACACAAGGTTTTACTTTATTTTAAAAAAACATGAAAATCAGCCATTTCTTTCCTCGCCTGAAGGTATCTTTCCCCTCAAGTTTTGCGATCGAATCGTCCACGATTCGGCTTGATCAGCCGAGAGTTAATTTGGTATTTTTAACATTTCCCTTGGCAAGCAGTGACGAGTTACCGGTGCAACTGACACTGCCAAGGGCGATGAGGGACGCTAAAAACAGACAGCAGCTCTCCTCGCTCGCGCTATTGGGTCAGGAATTTTGGAGGTATCCGATGGCCAATCCAAAGCCTCCCGACAGCAGCAGCAGCAATACTTCGAGTCTCAGCAGTTTTCATGGAGGTGAGAACCATCCTTTTTTTACGCTAAACTTTGTTTATCCACTGCTTTATTTTTACTACTATACTATACTATACTATACTAAACTATCTATCGTAGACTTTAAATTGAGAATCCCTTATAAGAATTCTAAGAACGTTTTTCTCACAACATATGGTCAAGTATGGGGACAGTCGAGTGATGAACTTTTGATGGAGTCTATACTCGAATCTCCACTGCACATGAAAGAGCTGTCTATGCGGACACTTCGACATATCATAAAGTATTCTCCTGAGTGAAGATCGTTCACTCCTTAGACCTTGCTCAAAACGTCATCTTCTTCGTGATTATATTTTTGGACTCGATCCGTGAATTCTTTTTTCTTCCCCGTCTAGATGATAGACCTCCACCGTCTGGTATTTTTTTATGCAAATATATCGACGAGTTTACGCGTAATATTAAAGAAAAAAAATGGGTCTGCCGTCACCGTCTCGTACAGTTGCTATAGACGTCAGTGAAACGTTGCCAACTTCGATATCAATTGTCTTGAGTTAGAAACGATGAAGGTCCATGAAGCTTTACGAAAAGTTAAACATTACAGTACTTATCTACCACTACGAGTTTTTCATAAGCTCTGTCGATTTAAATGTTGATTCGATTATTTTTTTAAATACTGAATTTCAATTGAGTAGAAATTTGAAAAAATCCCTTGTGTGATACAAAGTCGAAATTGCCGTAGTCAGTATTGCGGCAAAAACTTGGTTTCGTTCACAATCATCTTCTTTGTATGTCCAAAAATAATCAACTAATTTTTCTATCATTCTTCAATCCAGTCACCAGTCGTTAAGAGGTTATGTGAGTTTCGAAACCAAAAACAAACATATTTTATTCCATTAAAAAAAATATAATATATAAATGATTTCATTCAAAAAACCACATAAAAGAGCAACATTTTAACAATATTAAAAAAAATGTAATCCAAAAATTTGGGAAATTCAGCCGGTGGGAACTGGTTTCCGGAGACCCCTAAAAAAAAGTGTACTCGACGCGGTTAGGATAACTCATGACAGCTTTATCTGAAATTAGAAAACCAATTTATTTCTGTCAGTAGATAAGTATAGCTCGTGATTGCACGAAGGATTTTTGAAAAAATTGAAATTTGTATTTTTGGCAGAGTTGTATACAAAATAGTTCAATTTTTGTAATCGAAAAAAAAAACACTTCGTTCAATCACTAGTCAATGCTATTTTGAAGAAGTGTGCAAAATTTCAATAAGATCGGTGCATTAGTTCTTGAAAAATCGTGTACACCGACTTCGAAGATAGTATTTTGAGAAAAATGCGATATACCTGCGTCGCTCCCGGCCGGTCATTCCCGACGGGGGGAATTCTCAAAGGCTCTATCTCCTAGACTTTTACCCCGAATGACTTAAAACTTTGGGAGAATATTCTAGACACTTTGTACTATCAGATAGTAAAATTTAAAAAAAAATGAATTTTTTAAAATTTTCCAACCCACGTAACCCCTTAAACTTTACTTTCAGTAGATACGCAATTGAATGAGTCAGGAATGGAAATAATAAGCTTTCCATTTTTTTCTGTAATTCGGCTCAACACTTCTGTAGTTGGATTTTTTTGACAATTTCATTATCTATTTTTATCAGTGACATATGAGAGAATCGTTCCCGAAGCATTGGGCTGCTAAGCCACGTTTTTATCCGTCTCTTGGTGAAAAAACTCCTCTCACAGGCGGTGGAGGCGGAAGTACTATTGATGCTTGGAAAGTTGATATAAGTTAGGGCAGTACTCCTTTTTAACATACTTCCTTAAGGGAGACTTTGTCCTTGGAGTGCCATATTTCAGGTGTTTACATTTTATTTTTTTTAAAGGAAAAGAGTAAAGCTTTTTGAGTGCGGTTTTTTTTCTTGCTTTTATTCATGATATAGAGAACGATAAAAAAATTTTTATTTGAAAAAAAAACCAAAATGGCGGCCGTTGCAGCTCCGCGAAAACAGGTCCTCAAATCGCGGGAGGTAAACGGCTGACATCACTGCCCCCTCTTTGTTGATCTGAAACACAAATTCAATGCATATTATCAATCTGTGACCCTTTGGTCATGGAATGACGGATGGGTTTTTCGTTTAGTACAAATTTCGGAAAATGGCGGCAATTAAAAAAAAATCAAATTTTCGCGTTTTTTTTCGCATAAAAAGATAAATAATAAATGCAAAAATGTATCTATCGAAAAAACGATCCGTCATTCCGTGAAGACATATTTTCTGAGTATGCTCTCGAAATTTCAGGTCGATATGTTAATTACAGCGGTCAGGAGAATGTCAGCCATTTTTAAAAACGTGTTTACGAGAAAAACGCGTTTAAAGTTTTGTAATTTGTTTGCACAAATGTATTTATAATTACCGCTAATCGGCAATGCCTGGTCCATAGAGGCATCCCTCCTCTTCTTCTAGCTGCTCATGTTGAGCCGCTAACATCTCCCGCTAAATTTCAAGGACAAAGTCTCCCTTAAACTTCCAGCATTTATTTCATCACTTTTAAATGAAAGTATGTTTTTCATGACTGTCGCATCAGCTTCTCAAGCTGACATATCAATTATTGCGATTTTTTCATTATTATCGATAAAGTCCGTTTGATGACTCCGTTCTTCAGATTCAATTACAAAAATGCGTCAATTGCGTAAGCTAACGGTACATTCCCAAATCGGCGTTTTAAATTTACAATGATATTAGTGGTATCGAAGTTTGCATCGTTGAAAAGCAACAAAATCGTATTTTTTTCGCATTGCCGTATTTTTTTAGCACATTTATGCTACGGAATTCACCGAAACATTTTAGAGAATGCTTATTAAATATTTGTAACCAAAAACTGCAAAAAACGATTTTGTATTTCAATAAAACTAGGGCCGGATTGAAATTCCGAACTTGAGATGCTCCGAAGGTTTAAAATCCCGAATTTTAATATTCCGAAATTCAAGATGGTGCCGGATTGAAATTCCGAACTATGAATGATCAGAGTGCTCAAAACTCCGAAGAATATTACCCCGAAAGAATTTTACACGAAAGACCAAAACTCCGAAAATCTGAACACCATCAAAATAAGTCGGCTATAGAAGTTTTAGACGTTTCAAAATTTTCAATTAATCAACGAATTATTTCAAGATTTTTTTTGTTATTAAGAAGTGATTTTACGTCAATTTTGAAATTTGTCTAGACAATGTTATGCGTTCTGCAACATTTACAGTCAACTGTGTAGACTTTCGCTGGCACGATCTTGACACAGGGGCCGGGTTGAAATTTCGAACTTTGAATTCGCCGACGGTTTAAAATTCCTAATTTCAAAATTCAAAATTCACGGAAAATCACTTCTAAACAATAAAAAATCTTAGAATAATTCGTCGATTTATTGAAAATTTTGAAACTTTTAAAACTTCCATAGTCGAATTATTTTAACGGTATTCAGATTTTCAGAGTTTTGGTCTTCCGTGTAAAATTCTTTCGGAGTTTTTATCTTTCGGGATAATATTCTGTCGGAGTTTTGAGCGCTCTGACCATTCAAAGTTCAGAATTTCAACGCGGCCCCATAGAACTAGAAAAATGAATAAATGCATAGGTATTTTCGTTGCACTCCAACGCTGCAAACTTTCACATCATTGATATTATCTGCTTGGCAGTAAATGTTGATATTCCAGTATTCCTCTGATCGTGTATTACCCGGAAAATCTATTTCTTTAGCCCACAGATAACTTTCGGGGTCTTTTCACTTTAGACGCTGGAAAAAGGCTATTTTTGTGCATTTTTTTATAGGTTTATTTATACATATTGATATAAAAGTTGTTACACTTAATAAATACACATTCGAAATACTTAAAAAATGTTATTTATATATTTAAGTCACTATTTATAGACGACAATGTCTTAAAAAAATTGTAGGTCTGCGCTCTTGATGAAATCTCGGAAATGTATCATACGAATAAAAAAAATCAAACGGTTTTAAACTCAGTATGGTAATGGCTATAACGTTTATCATACGATTGTTGATATATGCAAAAATAACGAAATGGCAGACACTTTTCAAAAAAACGTTTTTTTTCACCGTTTTCGGCCAAAAATAGTAAATATCAAAAATTTTAAAATCCTTGATATGCGCTATAGCTATAGTTGTAAAGAATATGCGGTTAAAACTTCATAAGGATTGGTTTAGTAGTCTCGAAGATTTTATCAACAAGCCGTCGAAAAACGTTATTCCGAGAAAAACGTGTTTAAAGTTTGTTTGGGTTTGTTTGGGTTGAAAGTGTATTTATCAAGTGTAACAACTTTTATATCAATATCTATAATATAAACCCATTAAAAAAATGCATGAAAATAGTATTTTTTAGCGTCTAAGGAAGACCCCTTAATTGTGAAATTCGAATATCTATTTAATTTACGTACCGGAATAGCTACTTGTTATACAAGTTACGAAATTACGACGAGGAAAATACTTCAAGCTTCATCAAATTATTTCTTTACGCTTGCTTGGTTGGAACGAATAAAATTAATCGATTATTCGAATTTAAGGCGTTACCCCCACTGGTAGCGCAAAAAAAGGCCTTTTTCATGAATTTTTTAAAAGAAAACTACAAAACTTTTTTAATCGATCAATATACCATCTTAAAGATCACATCTTGAAGAACTGTCAGTAATTTTTTTATTGAAAAATATTACATTGTTCAGTGGCAAATGGCCGTCAATGAAATAATGTTTTTATATACGCGGTTTTCGGTGACCAACATTGCGGCGAAGTGGATCATCTGAAAAAAAAATGCGGATGGATTTAGTCAAATATAAGTATAAACTAGTCTTTAATCGAAGGATTTTAAAAAATATTCATTTTTCACAAAATGGCGGACGGTCAAAGTTAATGGTTCGATTTTAACGAAAAAAAACGGCCGTTTTTTGGCTATAAAACGGCCATTTTTTTCGAAAAAAAAAATCGAACGATTAAAGACTACATTTTTATGTATTAAATAAGCCTGCAAAATTTCAAGAAGATCGGTTCATTAGTGTTCGAGTAATCTTGGTCACCGACTTCAGAAATGCCATTTTGAGAAAAACGCGTTCAAAGTTTCAATTTCCGGTCGTTTACACAACGGATTCTTCTCTTTCAACGCTCATATCTCAGTCAATTTTGTTCGGATCGACTTGAAATTGTCAGGACATATTCTCAGATACTGATACTTCAAAAAAATGCAATAAAAAGAAAAACGATTTTTTTCAAAATCGCAAGTGGGGGTAACCCCTTAATTAATTTGGATCGATTTTACGCCAATGGTCGGAAGTTGAAAAGAGTCCAACTCCCGTATACATTCGCGAGCGTATCGACAAATGCGTTTCTCATTTGCGGTGTTTTATTTTGCCACTACTCATCAATGGATCATTCTCTTTCAGGCAACAATAATAACAACAATAACGCATGCACGCCAACGACTGAGAGCATAGTGCTCAACTTGGCGCCGATGTCCTGCAACGACACAGGTGAGCACGTTCTCGCCATTCGCCCGAACAACGTTATCAAGTCCGCGAATATCACCAACGTATTATTTTTATTTTTTTCCCCCCCCGAACAAACAAAAGAAAAACAACACGTCGTTCTTCTTATTTCCAACAGCGAACTCGTCACCGACCAACACGATCACGACCACTGCCACATTCGCCTCGTCACTGCCAAGGCAACCAAGGCCAACGCCACCGAACACGCTCAATCTGACGACGTTCAACGAGCCAACGACGGACGCCACCAAGAAGGAACGCATCGACAAGATATCGCCCAGTGACAAGTTATCGCAAAAATTGATTTCACCGAATCTCGTGCAGAGCGTACGTTGCCCGTCGCCGATCGTACACAACGTCGAGAGCAACGTTCTGAGTCCCACGGAAACGCGGGCGAATTTCGATTCCACGATGCGAAACACGTGCGACACGGCGAGAATCGAGATAACGCGTAGCAACAAATTTGCAATGTGCACGTCCACTTCGACGTCGAATTTCCATCAGAATATCTCGAATTTTAATAATTTGTCGAACGCGAACTCGCCACTATTGCCGGACGTGAGAAACATCATCGTCGAGAACAACTCGCTGGGCCAAAACGTAAAAACTCCACCGCCACCACCACCCAGGTGGGCCAAACCGGGCGTCTCGCAGAGCCAGAATAATTTCACGGTCACCACCACCGTTACGTTCAACGTCAATCAAGCCAATGACACCGTCACGTCCCAGGTGAGCACCCACGGAAACCGGAAAACGCGAAGAAACGAATCAATCTTTGTCGGCGAGCGAGGATTAACTTTGGAACGTTCGTCGTTCCGGATCGTGCGGAAAACAAAAAAGATTGACCTTGAGGCGGGATATACATGTAGACAGGAAGAAAATAAGCAATATTGAGGGATTTTTTAAACTAGGAAATAATTATTCCACAATTATTAAACTTTAGGTATATTCAAGGGTGAAAATTTTGGTGATTTTCGGGAGAAAAGTACTGAATTAAATGTTTCGGAAAATTAAGAATATATGTAGCTATATTTGACCTATATTACATATTTTTTTCATAGAAAAATATTGAGATCCAAGCGACTTAAGCGCTGCCTTCGGAGGTGCAAAAAAAGTTCCTACACTGCTGACATGACTCCGGCCGATTGAGTAGTTGAAACCGAAAAAGGAAAAAATGTCGTTAAACTGGAAGGTATTTCCTGTACAATGACGTAGGATTTTCGAAAAATATCAAAATCTAACAAAATGGCGTAGTTGTGAAAAATAACGTCTGTTTTTGTGCCTATAAAATGGTCGTTTTATTCAATGCCAAATCGTCAATTTTCATCCAATCAAAAATATCCTACGTCATTGTAGAGTAAATATATTCAAGAGTACTCAGTGCAAATTTCAAGTCAATCGGACAATTGCTCTTCGAGTTACAATGTCAGCAAATTTGAAAAATTTCATTTGGAGAAAAACGCGTTTGAAGATTTAACTGTCGATTTTTGCAAGATAAAATAATATTGATATAAATTATATTAATGATAATTATATTCTTGAAAGTATAAACTGTCGAAAAGGGCGAAAAAAATAGATTTTTTGAAAGTGTCACACTGGTATAGCCCCTTAAGGAGGTTGGAGCGATTCAGTTGAGTCAAGTGACGATTTATTCATTTTTTTTAAATGAACCTCAAAAAATGCATACGAGGTAGAGATTTATTCTGTATATGCTAATTTTCAAATATATAATTAAGGCCTTACCCCCACTTGTAGCGGAAAAAAAGGCCGTTTTCATGAATTTTTTTAAAGAAAACTACAAAACTTTTTTAATCAATCAATATACCATCTTAAAGAACACATCTTGAAGAACTTTCAGTATTTTTTGTATTGAAAAATATTACATTGTTTAGTGGCAAATGGCCGTCAATGAAATAATGTTTTTATATACACGGTTTGCGGTGACCAACATTGCGGCGAAGTGGATCATCTGAAAAAAAAAATGCGGATGGATTTAGTCAAATATAAGTATAAACTAGTCTTTAATCGAAGGATTTTAAAAAATATTCATTTTTCACAAAATGGCGGACAGTCAAAGTTAATGGTTCGATTTTAACGAAAAAAACGGCCGTTTTTTGGCTATAAAACGGCCATTTTTTCGAAAAAAAAAAAAAAATCGAACGATTAAAGACTACATTTTTATGTATTAAATAAGCCTGCGGAATTTCAAGAAGATCGGTTCATTAGTGTTCGAGTAATCTTGGTCACCGACTTCAGAAATGCCATTTTGAGAAAACCGCGTTCAAAGTTTCAATTTCCGGTCTTTTACACAACGGATTTTTCTCTTTCAACGCTCATATCTCAGTCAATTTTGTTCGGATCGACTTGAAATTTTCAGGACATATTCTCAGATACTTATACTTCAAAAAATGCAATAAGAAAAATCGATTTTTTTTTAATCGCAAGTGGGGGTAACCCCTTAAAGGGCAAAATTATACATTTTAGATTTTTTTTTACATAAAGTAGAAAAACTTTTGTGTTACTACCAACTTTAAAAAGTATAACATTATCGATGATTATTATGAAAAAACTGCAACACCGAATACAATTTTATACAATGCAGAATGAAATTTTGAGTAATTTATAATTATGCCTATTCATATTTACGTCACGAGATTATTGGCCCATGGTTTACGATGGGCAAGATGAGGATTTTTTTTTCTTCTAAATGTTTACAAAGGTTCAGTTTGCGTTAATCCGTTGTTAGAAATGGTTTGTCTTGGTGCTAAATAACAAAAAAAAATTACATAACCTTTTGTGTGAAAGTCTTGCCCATCTAGCCGCACGTTAAATTACATACATAAAGCTATTTTTTTATCTCTGGCGTTTGGTGGTGAAAAAAGTTTTAAAAAATCGTAGAGACTCAGTACAGTCTAAACAATAAAATGCATTTTTTAAAGTTAAATTTGACCTTGGAATGTGGATAACGCTGCAACGTCCTTAAGTATACAAAACAATTTTTTTTAATTAATTCATTATCAAAATGACGGAGCTGTGGGAGAGTGTTACAAGGTCGCCGCAGGAGCTACGAACCCGCGTACAGTCTAGCTTCCCGTAGACTTTGATTTGCAAAAAAGTTCAAACCTTTTTCTGAGTTAGAAAATATATAGTTTTTACGTGACGGCAATTAAAATGAAGAAAATGCAAATTTGAGAAAATGGCACGCATTTGCAAAAAAAAATCATCATTTCACGCAACATTTCTGTAAAATGTGGATGAAAAAAGTAGTTTTTTTTCCAATTTTTCGCAAACAATTCTCGTCAAGTAGAAGGTACCAATATTATCAATATTTCTACCAAGTTTCAACTCAATCGGCTCAATAGTTTTCGAGTAATCCTGCACGCCAATTTCGATAATGCAGTTTTGAGAAAAACGCGTCTGAAGTTCACGCCCGCTCCGAATCCGAGCTGTGAGGCACAGCGTTGACGGGCTGTGACCTTTGAAGTTTTTCCAAATTCTCTTTGAAACTTTAGGAAAAAAATTCTACATAAATAATTCTATCGTTTAAAGAAGAAAAAAAAAAGAAATCGATTTTTTGATCGTTGTAAATGTATATCCCGCCTTAACGAGCAATTGAGACGTTAGGCTACCGTGACGATCCGAAAATCAGGGTTATTGGAAATAATTAATATTGAAGGAATAAGCAAGACGATTGGAAAATCGTTTGGACATTTATTTGGAAGTACATTAACAAAGTTGTGTACCAAATTTTATTTATCAATCTATATATAATTCAAGAAGTTATAGAGAATCACGTGAGTGGCTCAACGGTGTACTTGATTTTGGACATCCGGTTGAACTGAAACAAAAAAAAACGAGTTTATTCTTAAATCGGATAATATTGGCTAAGACTTGACCGAGCTTTTTCTTGTCGTCGTGTTTCAATCATCAAAAACGAAATTTTTATTTATTTTTTTCGATTTTCCGCCAAGGAATGACATCATTAGCGTTAATAGCTAATGAAATGAAATGTTAAGAAGAAAAAACAAACCGAAAAGTCTTTTTAAAAACAAGCATTTATTTAAAAGGTACCTTAATAAAAGGTGATCAATAATGTACAGTAAAATTGACAATCAAAACGGTATAATTACAAAAAAGTCCTTTCCTTGATCTCTCATCATAGGTGCAAGTACTTAAAAGGTAGAAGAACGTAGATATTTAAAAAAATATGAAATATAAATTTCAAAAGCTTGCGGCTTTTTTCAGAAATTTTAATGCAGTTTATTTAAAGCAACTTATGACGTTTGACGCCTCAAACTTTTAATATTTGTACATACGAACGAAGGAAGTTAAATAGAAGCTTGTAAAAACGTCGGTCAAGACGAAACTACTATAACACTGAACAAGTGTATTAAATTTCAAGTCAATCCGTTCGTTAGATGTCGAGGAATCGTGTACACCGTTTTGAAAAACATAGTTTCGAGAAAAACGCGTTTCAAGTTTTACTAGCAATTCTATGGTTGTAATCATGTCTGCTTTTAATCTGCGATTCCTGCACCATATATTGGACCTTTCTCTACAATTTGAGTTGCCTCAAGCTACGAACGAATGTTCGTCGTGTTTACAGTAGCCTAGCCCCTCAACTCATGATTCATCTGCAACCATTTGTTCTGGAACTTTCTTAGACAAGTTTATACATTTTTTGTGCAAAATTTGAGCATGTATATTGTTTTTTTTGTACACCAATCGAAACGATCCCAACAATATTGTACTATAAAATAAACGTGCGCGGGTTGTTTGCTTGAGTTTGTTTGGGTTTCCTTTCAGCGGACCAGCCGGTTGTTTGCTTGCACCATATGGGCTTGAAGTTTGCATCGTTGAAACGCAAGGAAAATCGTTTTTTTTTTTATTGGAATGTTGAATAAGTTTTCGCTGTTTTTTTCGTGAAAATTAATCCTTTATTTTAAAAAATCATTCCTAATGCTATCAAACACTTCGAAACTGTTGTGTGATCAACTCTTAATGATTCTGCAAATTCATCTAGCGTCTGACATGAGTCTTCGCGAAGTAATGCCTCCAATTCGACACATCAAAATCATTATTTTTAAAGCGACTAAACCAATCTCTGCATGTTGTTTCCGACGGAAGATGGTCGCCGTAAGTCTCAACAAGAATTCTGTGTGCTTGAAATGCGGATTTAAAAAAAAAATAAAGTAGTGCAGTAAAATTCCCCGCAAACACTCTTTTTTGGCACGAAATTTGGCATGTTTAACACTATGAAAAAAAAAAACGTTGTTTACACTTCGGCAAAATAACATACACTGAATTTCAAACTTGCTTGAAGTACCGTAAAACTACACAATTATAGTCCAAGGTCTCAACTATAGTCCAGCTACCTCTTCAAACAAAATCGCATTCGCTGCGACTATTAAATATATAAATCCGAGGTAAATATATAAAAGCGAGGTATTAAATTTATAAATCCATTCCTTAGTGGGAGAAACACAAATTTGAAACCTGACAAATCTGGACCATAATTAACCAATATGGACGGAAGTTGACAAATCTGGACCATGGTTGATAAATGTGGACCATAGTTGACAAATCTGGACCATAGTTGACAAATCTGGACTATAGTTGACAAATCTTGACCATAGTTGACAAATCTGGACCATAGTTGACAAATGTGAACCATAGTTGACAAATCTCGACCATAGTTGACAAATATGGACCATAGGTGACAAATTTGGACCATAGTCGACAAATCTGGACCATAGTTGACAAATCTGGACTATAGTTGACAAATGTGGACCATAGTTGACAAATCTCGACCATAGTTGACACATTTGGACCATAGTTGACAAATGTGGACGATAGTTGACAAATCTCGACCATAGTTGACAAATTTGGACTATAGTTGACAAATGTGAACCATAGTTGACAAATCTCGACCATAGTTGACAAATTTGGACCATAATCGACAAATCTGGACCATAGTTGACAAATCTGGTCGATAGTTGACAAATCTGGACCATGGTTGACAAATCTCAACCATAGTTGACAAATCTGAACCATAGTTGACAAATTTAGACCATAGTTGACAAATCTGGACCATAGTGGACCAATCTGGACTATAGTTGACAAATTTGGACCATAGTTGACAAATTTGGACCATAGTTAACAAATTTGGACCATAGTTGACAAATTTGGACCATAGTTGACAAATGTGAACCATAGTTGACAAATCTCGACCATAGTTTCTCGACCATAGTTGACAAATTTGGACCATAATCGACAAATCTGGACCATAGTTGACAAATCTGGACGATAGTTGACAAATCTGGACCATGGTTGACAAATCTCAACCATAGTTGACAAATCTGAACCATAGTTGACAAATCTGGACCATAGTTGACAAATTTGGACCATAGTTGACAAATCTGGACCATAGTGGACCAATCTGAACCATAGTTGACAAATTTGGACCATAGTTGACAAATTTGGACCATAGTTGACAAATTTGGACCATAGTTGACAAATTTGGACCATAGTTGACAAATGTGAACCATAGTTGACAAATCTCGACCATAGTTTCTCGACCATAGTTGACAAATTTGGACCATAATCGACAAATCTGGACCATAGTTGACAAATCTGGACGATAGTTGACAAATCTGGACCATGGTTGACAAATCTCAACCATAGTTGACTAATCTGAACCATGTTTGACAAATCTGGACCATAGTTGACAAATTTGGACCATAGTTGACAAATCTGGACCATAGTGGACCAATCTGGACCATAGTTGACAAATTTGGACCATAGTTGACAAATTTGGACCATAGTTGACAAATTGGGACCATAGTTGACCAATCTCAACCATAGATGTATAGTTTTACGGTACTTCTTTATAGATGCGTTACCATCTTAGACTACACGCACGCAGTTCTGGTATAGCCATCTGTTGGAAAACAGCGAGAACTTATTCAACATCCTAATATTTTTATTATTGTACAAGATATTTTTTAGCAGATTTAAATTTCTCGATCTCCCAATAAGCGACTTAAAAAATGATTGATGGACATTCGTAGAGGAGCTTAACGACGATAAATTCGAGCAATTGAAAAACTAGTTGACAGTGTAGTGGGTCGTTCGTTCGTTTGAGTTACCACCAATGTCGTGAAATAAACGTGTACATTGCCAAGAAAAAGTGTCTCGTCGTAATAATTACTGACAATGTTTCTTAATTTCTCTAATTCAACTGCGATTTTTTCGTTTCGATCCCGCAGCAAACCACTCCATCGGATCCGAACACGTCCCTGCTGAGTCCTCAGAGTGCAACCTCGACCAAGTCTCTCGCGTCGAATCTGTCGTCATCGAAGTCGCCCCTGTCGTCGACAACGCCGGTGCTCTCACCCACGTCGAAGCTAGTCTCGAGCATCGGTACGAAAACGCCGAACGTACTGTCACCAACGACACCCTCGGGAACGAGCAAATCGAAAAGGCGAAGAGACCGAGAGGCGAGAAAGAATTCGCAGCATTATCAGGAATCCGACATACTCGAGTCGTATTATCGCAGCTCGCCCGGCGACAAGGTTTCGGATTACGAGGATATTTGGAACTCGACCGACCGTTCGAATCACTCCACTTGGTCACCCAACGACAAGCCTAAACGCAACGAGACGCTGAATAGCAGTCAGGAACGCACGAGAGCACCGAACGAGCGTCTCGCGCCGGCTGAGAGATTGATCAGCCCGACGGAACATCGTTGCGCGAACGAGAGACTCGTGACGGAGAGCGAAGCGTTCGTAGCCAGAACGGATCGACTCGTGCTGAGAAACGACAAGGCAAACGGAAATGAGAAGCTCAGCTACAAGGAGATCACGAGCCCGGAATTCACGAGCTTCAAACCGATCTTGGATCACAAGAGCCCGGAGACTGGATCACCCGAGGAAACGGGCATGGGAAGACGACCCGATCTGCTATCACGAGTTTGTGAGTTTTTCTTGCGTTAAGGTTGTTGCTTTAAAATATTGGAATTAAGGATGTTGTGAAAATGAAAATAAAATTTTGAATTTTGAGATTAAGAATGTTGTGAAATGAAAATAAAATTTTGAATTTTGAGATTAAGGATGTTGTGAAGATGAAAATAAAATTTAGAATTTTGAGATTAAGGATGTTGTGAAATAAAAATAAAATTTTGAATTTTGAGATTAAGGATGTTGTGAAAATGAAAATAAAATTTTGAATTTTGACATTAAGGATGTTGTGAAAATGAAAATAAAATTTTGAATTTTGAGATTAAGGATGTTGTGAAGATGAAAATAAAATTTTGAATTTTGACATTAAGGATGTTGTGAAAATGAAAATAAAATTTTGAATTTTGAGATTAAGGATGTTGTGAAGATGAAAATAAAATTTTGAATTTTGACATTAAGGATGTTGTGAAAATGAAAATAAAATTTTGAAATTTGAGATTAAGGATGTTGTGAAAATGAAAATAAAATTTTGAATTTTGACATTAAGGATGTTGTGAAAATGAAAAAAAAAATTTGAATTTTGAGATTAAGGATGTTGTGAAAATGAAAATAAAATTTTGAATTTTGAGATTAAGGATGTTGTGAAAATGAAAATAAAATTTTGAAAAAATTGAAAATGTTAATAAAATTTCTAAAATTTGATAGGTCATTGTGTAAAAAATCTGAAGGGTTGTGTAAACATTTCACGACGATTAGGAAGCCGGCTACTGAGAAATTACAATTCACAAATTACACGCTGCCTTATGGAAACTGAAGTAACATTGCAATTTTTGTTTGTTTGTATATAACATGCACGAAGCAGTGTGTAATTTTTTCAACACATTTAGGAAGCTCGTGCTCTAGAAAATAAATAATAAAGACGAAGTACGTGGTTTTCACCGCAAGAAACAAGAATATAGCGGCAACGTTGCATAGACCGAAAGTAGCGGGAAATTCAAATACTCATTTTCGTTCACGGACGACGTCGTTTCTTGCACCATAAAACCACCTTTGTTTTTGATATATTTGAAATAAAAAAACGATCATTCATGAATATTTGCAAAGTTACTTCGTTCATAATAATTTCGAAGTTACTTCAGTTTCCATAAGGCTGCGCGTAATTTGTGAATTCTACTTTCTCAGTAGCCAGCTTTCTAATCGTCGTGAAATTTTTACACGACCTTTCAAATGTTTTACACAATGACCTATCGGATTTTTAAAATTTTATTACCATTTTCAATTTTCGACACAACATCTTTAAATATCGAGTTATTTTTGTATCGTGTTTTAAGGGCGGGGTAAAGTATTAAATTTTTTTTTTCATTTTTTTAAAATTTTTTACATGAATCCATAATATATCAAGAATATTGTGTTAAAATTTCAAGTCGATCGGAGTAAAATTGACGAACTTATGAGTATTTGAGCGTCTATTGCTCCATGCCGTTCTCTTCTCTTCTGCGTTTTTCAAACCGTTTTTCTGAGACTTGTCATATTTGGAGTCCGTGTGCACGATAACTCAAAATCTACTGGACCAATCGCTTTGAAATTTTGCACAGTACTTCTTCACATAATTCACCAGGTATTGTCGAGAGCTTTTTTGTTTTTTTTTAAATAATTACTAATTTTTCAACAACAAATTAGCCGATTTTGTTAGCGAAAATCGGGTTTTTGGCTCCCAAGTGCTACGAAAAATCGAAAAATCGAAAAAAAAAAAATCCTCCCGTCATTACCTCGAGAAACATCTCCTTTAACAAATGCATTTTGATTTTTTTGTTTCAAATGATTCTGTTGCGAGTTATGGTGCACACCGCAAACCAACTTTTTTTCGAGGCGCCTCCGGGGTTTAATTTTCACTCGCTCAATTTTGAATATTTTGCAATGCAAATTTAGGAGAATGTTGTTCAAATGTTACTTTATTATATGTAAATTTTTCAATAAACGAACACTATTCGTTACGCCAAAAAAAAATCTTAAAAACATGCCTTTTTTCGCCGAATTAACTTTACCCCGCCGTTAATCATCGAATTTTTTTTCGACTCTTCGAGGTAAAAGTACATCATTATTGTTAATGAATTATGAGAAAAAAAAGTGAAGAAAAAAAACGTCCGTCAAGACAAAACCACTATTACACTGAATAGGTGTACCAAATTTCAAGTCAATTCGTTCATTAGATGACGAGACATCGTGTACACCGTTTTGAAAAACAGAATTTCGAGAAAAACGCGTTTGAAAGTTTTACTAGCATTTCTATCGTTGTGATAATAAGTTTACCCTCAATCTGCGATTCCTGCACGATATGTTGGACCTTGCTCTTTAATTCGAGTTGCCTCAAGCGAACGAGAGTTTTGATATGTTCACAAAAGTCTAACCCCTTGAGAGTGTAGAATTGTCAGGCTACGAATAAAATGAATTTGTCTCTGATTCTTCTCAACCCTTCCTTGACATACTTATATTTTGGACACCGCTTTTTAACAAACTGAGTCAATTTGATCCGGATAGTACTTCATCCACCTGCCCTCAACAACCCTTCGATCGGTTTTTATTGAAAGAAATCCGGGATATACTTTAAACGTTTCTCACTACGTCAGCCTAATTGAAATCCGGAAAGTATAAAGTTGAATTGTTGTAAAAAATTATTGAAAACCTTCAATTTTAGGAAAGTGAGCATTTTATTTTAAACTCGTCTGGGTCAAAATGACCCAGTGTGTCAAGGAAGGGTTGAAGCATCAATATTGATTATTTTCACGTAGTTCTTCGATCTCTACGAATAACGCAGCTAGACATCGAGAAAACAATATTATATCAGAGTCCCCTTTTACTGTCTGCTCCGTACCATCGAATCTCTGATGTCTTCACACAATTTTGCACGTTCTTAAGGTAATCCTATAGCTTCACACTAGTCATACCAATGATCATACTTGACACTTGTACAATTTATATTTTTAGCATATGCAAAACAAAAAATTTGTAATAACTAAAATTTTCCATGGGTAAACTGTTAAATGAATGTTCACGTTCAATTAGAAAAATGAAAAATAGTTATTCCAACGATTCGCGCAGTATTTCTAGGTTTGATATTTGGCAACATTGGTTCTATCTCCGTCTCTTTTAACTCAACCAGGCGAGTTTAACCTCCGTGCTTTTCAACGTCGATCTGTCAAAACAATGTCAGGTGCGGGAAATATAAAGCATTGTATTCGGGCCACGACTGGTAAAAAGCGTGGAAAATTTGTGTCGGGGAAATATGTCGGTTAAAAATGAAATATGTGTGGAAATTCGAATGAGTGAGATGAGGTTAGGACTACAGTCAGCTGTTGCCTTGCTGTCGCGTCTCTTTATCGTAGCAAGTGGTAATAAATCCAATACCGGAAGTTCAAATTAAACTCGATATTACATAAAAATTCGGTCAATAAGCGTATTTTTTTCTGAGAGCATTGGATTACTACAAGTGTTAAGTATGTAAAGGCCATAGCCGGGTAAGTAGGGAAAAATTGCCCCCGCATTTTTTCCAGCGAAATTTGGAGTATATTCTGAGGTATAAAAAAAAACAAATTTTCTGAAATTTTCATGCCCGTCAACGCAATGGTTTTAGAAAAATGAATTTTTTTTAAATATAAAAAAATACAAAATTCCGGAAACGGTACAGTGGATCGATTTGATTTTTTTTTTGGTACTTGTTCCGATCAAACGTGTTACGAAATAAAATTATAGAACATCTTGCGAAAGATTAAGGTTGGAAAAAAAAATAATGTTCCTTGTTTTATTATTTTTTACTATAATCCACTTGGGGTACAATAGCGAAAATTTTTTCATATAATCTTTGGGCACCTTATTAGATGATATAATTTTTTCAAAATGATTGGTTTGGTACGCCACAGTGAAAAAAAAATAAACCTCACTGTGGCGTACCAAACCAATCATTTTGAAAAAATTATATCATCTAATAAGGTGCCCAAAGATTATATGAAAAAAATTTCGTTATTGTACCCCAAGTGGATTATAGTAAAAAAAAAAATAAAACAAGGAACATTATTTTTTTTTAAACCTTAATCTTTCGCAAGGTGTTCTATAATTTTATTTCGTAACACGTATGATCATAACAAGTACCAAAAAAATCTAATAGATCCACTGAAGCGTTTCCGAAATTTTTATTTATTTTTTATTTAAAAAAAAAATTCATTTTTCCAAAACCATTGCGTTGACGGGGATGAAATTTTCAGAAAATTTGTTTTTTTTTTATACCTTAGAATATACTCCTAATTTCGCTGGAGAAAATGTGGGCGCAATTTTTCCCTACTTACCCGGCTATGGCCTTTGATTATTTTTCAGAATCTGACGGATTCCCACTATTACATACACTTTTGTAGCGACCGAAAATTGGGTTTTTTTATGTCCTCTCGGAATTCCTCCACAAAAATACACAATTTTAATATTTTTTGTCTCTGTAATTAGGTCGATAACCGACCCTGAAATTTTACAGAGACGATTATCAATATATTTAGTGAAGCTTAAAAAAAAATTATCAAAATCCTATGGATTGAAGCCTAGCGATAGAATTACCTTAACGTTCGCTCGTTTCCGCTCGTTTCGCAGGCAGCGCCAATTCTCTGAACAGTCCAAACACGACGACACCGCCGAAAAACAAGCTCGGTTTGATGCTGACGCAGTCCGAGAACAACAGCCCGATGACCCCGGAATCGAAGCAGGGCAGTCCGTTCTACGCCGAGCCCGCGGACGCCATAGCGCAAAGCGTCGCCATAGTGCCACGCAGAAGAAACAAGAACAATCCCATGTGCAACAAGTTTCGCCACAGCGAGCCAGGCTGGTTTCAGGCACCGATCGGCAATCACGCGAATCAGTTGCATCCGATCGACTGGGACGAGTCCGAGGAAACCGAGGACAAGACACCCCTCATATCCTCGTCCGTTGACAATCTCGCGAAGCGCCTCGGCACGAGAGAAATAAAGAAAATACCACGCGCTAAGCCCGTTCAACCGCCGAAAATCAGGACGAAAATTTTCAACGACACCTCCTGGGCTGTAGACTCGAGCTGGGAATTTATCGGTAAACTTTCAATGTCGCATTTTTCTCTCTCTCTCTCTCTCTCTCTCTCTCTCTCTCTCTCTCTCTCTCTCTCTCTCTCTCTCTCTCTCTCTCTCTCTCTCTCTCCTCTCTCTCTCTCTCTCTCTCTCTCTCTCTCACTCTCTCTCTCTCTCTCTCTCTCTCTCTCTCCTCTCTCTCTCTCTCTCTCTCCTCTCTCTCCTCTCTCTCTCTCTTCTCTCTCTCTCTCTCTCTATTCTCTCTCTCTCTCTCTCTCTCTCTCTCTCTCTCTCTCTCTCTCTCTCTCTCTCTCTCTCTCTCTCTCTCTCTCTCTCTCTCTCTCTCTCTCTCTCTCTCTCTCTCTCTCTCTCTCTCTCT
>OZ023319.1:7516502-7550129 GCA_964007375.1 Ophion obscuratus
GTCTTAAGGCATTAGGCCATAGGAACGGTTATAAAATCATGTGCGAATTTAACGATTTTTTCGCATGAAAAAGTGATTCACTTATAAAATTAATTACACGTCTATTGAGTATGAATATCAAGCTGTTAAAAAATATATATTTTTTTTTCGATGTACAAAATGGCCGACTACTAATATTTTCTTTTGTTATCTTTTTGTTCAGGCGCTCCGCGGCGTGACATTTAGCATCCACAATTTTTTACCTAGAACAAAATACAAAAATGCTCGTCAATCTACATTAGAATACCTAGAGAAGTACGTACGGAATTTAAAAAATATTGTTTTGTTCGAAAGTTGTAGGCATTTGAATTGAGTTGTAGGTATTTGAATGAATTTTCAGTGAAAAATTTCGTATGTAACTGCTCATGAAATGAAAAGTTTTCGATTAAGGCGTTACCCCCACTTGTAGCGCAAAAAAGGCCTTTTTCATGAATTTTTTTAAAAGAAAACTACAAAACTTTTTTAATCGATCTGTATACCATCTTAAAGAACACATCTTGAAGAACTTTCAGTGATTTTTTTATTGAAAATTATTACATTGTTTAGTGGCAAATGGCCGTCAATGAAATAATGTTTTTATATACACGGTTTGCGGTGACCAACATTGCGGCGAAGTGGATCATCTGAAAAAAAAAATGCGGATGGATTTAGTCAAATATAAGTATAAACTAGTCTTTGATCGAAGGATTTTAAAAAATATTCATTTTTCACAAAATGGCGGACAGTCAAAGTTAATGGTTCGATTTTAACGAAAAAAATCGAACGATTAAAGACTACATTTTTATGTATTAAATAAGCCTGCAAAATTTCAAGAAGATCGGTTCATTAGTGTTCGAGTAATCTTGGTCACCGACTTCAGAAATGCCATTTTGAGAAAAACGCGTTTAAAGTTTCAATTAGCCGGTCGTTTACACAACGGATTCTTCTCTTTCAACGCTCATATCTCAGTCAATTTTGTTCGGATCGACTTGAAATTTTCACGACATATTCTCAGATACTTATACTTCAAAAAAATGCAATGAAAAAAAATCGATTTTTTCAAAATCGCAAGTGGGGGTAACCCCTTAATCAGAAATTCCGTACGTACTTCTCTGCGAAATGCAATTAGGAACATAACTTTTGAATTTGAAGTAAATCGAGTGAAAATTGTTGGTTATTTGTCACGCCAATTGGAAAAAAGCAGTTTCGAGAAAAACGCGTTTAAAGTTTTTGGTACTCTATGGCCGTGCCAGAGGTGGGCTTACGTTATACGCTCAAAGTCGGTGAAAAAATGTTCCCGCTATAAATTGAATAGTAACTTATTCTTATGATGATAAAGCACCGTTTTAAGGAAAAAAATCGATTTTTTTAAAATCCTACTGTGGCTTTACCCCTTAAAATAGATAATATTGGCTAAGGCTCGACCGCGTTTTTTTTCGTGATCGTGTTTAAATCATCAAATAAATAAATGTTGATTTTTTTCGATTTTTCAAAGAAAAATAATACCATTATTGTTAATAACTAATTTTTATAAAAAGTTACGAAGAAAAACGTCGGTCAAGACTAAACTACTATTACACTGAATATGTGTACCGAATTTCAAGACAATCCGTTCATTAGACATCGAGAAATCGTGTACACCGTTTTGAAAAAGTTTTACCAGCAGTTCTATCGTTTTTTTTTCTCTTCAATTTGAGTTGCCTCAAGCGACGAACGATTTTTTTGTAATTTTCGCAGTAGCCTAACCCCTTAATTCTTTTAGGGTAACGTGGGCAGCCATCCCTCGAGTCGGTTGAGCCTCGCGGAATATTCTTCCACAATGATCTTCCCTCTTCCCAATCTTCAAGCGTCGCCAATAATTATTTTTTTCTCATATTAAACATGTTGTTTTTTTTCCCCTCGTACCAGGACACGATGGAGACGAGGCTGAGGCTGATTACGACTGCGACGCCGATTACGAGGGCGATCCGGTGACCCGAAAGTTTCCGGACGAGGAATCCGAGCGTGACGTTGTCGGCAACACGCTCACCGTACAGAGTATAATATTGCAAAGATATCCGGAATTGCTGAAATCACCGGATACGACCGAGTCGCTGTACAGCGACAGAAATTCCTCGTACGACAACGTCGAGAGGCGAATGGAGCGCAATCAAACACCGGAATCGCGAAACGAGCGTACGGACGATCCTTCGGAGTGGGACGACACCATGCTCGACACCGACGAGAGCGACGTCGAGAGAATCAAGAGAAACACGAGTTTCAAAGAGCGCCTGGATCCACTACTTTGTGAGTTTCATCGTGGTTATGAAGTTGGCAGCGTTGGAATGCAATGATCATGATTCAGGGGCTATACCAGTGTGAACAAATTTTGGTGATTTTCGGGATTTTTTCGGAAGAAAAGTACCCAATTAAATGTTTCGGAAAATTACGAATACATTTGGCTATATTTGACCTATATTGCATAATTTTTTTATAGAAAAATATTGAGATCCGAGCGACTTATGCGCTGCCTTCGGAGGCGCCAAAAAAAAGTTCCTCCACTGCGGACATGATTCCGGCCGATTGAGCAGATGAAACCGAAAAAGCAATAAAACGTCGTTAAACCGAAAGGTATCAGAATCATATCTGTCGAATCAGATATGATCACACAAGACAATTGGCAATATCTGTTCATGTAGTGTCATGACAGATCATGTATGCTTATATCTGAGCATGTATGATCATATCGGAGCCATTTTGATAATTTTGAGAGCAGACCCGTCCATATCGCAGCAGGTCTGGCCAGATGCAATCCCCAGGCAAGATCTGATCTTGTTGGACCAGATCTGATTTTATTGGGCCAGATCTGATCATGTCAGGTAGATCTGATTTTATTGGGCCAGATCTGATCATGTCAGGCAAATATAATCTTATTGGACCAGATCGGTCTGTCCGTATAAGAATAAAATACCGTGGATCTCAGTAGACCTGGACATCTATGAACAATAGACCTGCCCATATGATAGAATCATAGTTTATCTGAACCATCAGACCAGGTATGACTCCGATTATATCAGAGCAAATTTTACCCCGTTGAGACAGATCAAATCTTGTTAGTGCAGTCATGAAGATATTAAAATGTTTACATATATAGAGCGGGGTTATTAACACGTCATCACTTGACGTGTTAATAATTAATAATATTATAGTAATTCACATGATCACATATAATACAGTCAGGTGAGGTGCCATATCTGATCGGATATCGTCTCATATCCTCATATATCGTTTCATATATTCAGATGTTTTCATGTGTGAACAACTGAACTGCATATACGCCAAGGTATGAGTGTATAAGAATTCGTATATTTTCCATGTTTGGTATCGTATCTGATGGGATAAAGTTTTATATGAACGCGCCTGCTCATATATCACATCATATATGTTCAGATATGGTTTCACGCTGCCAACTCGCCTTGGTACCTGACCAGATAAAAACATATATGAGATCTATACAGCGGAGTCTGGTACCGTATTTGATCGGATATGATCTTATACGAACAGATACGTTCACATATCACATTATGTATGTTCAGATACGAATTTACGGTACCAACTCGCCTTGGTACTTAGCCAGATATAAACAGATATGAGTTCATATATGGTCAGGCCAGATACTGTATTTGATCAGATATGATCTTATATATGCATATGTGATGTGAAATATGATCAGACCCAATCATATATGGTACTGTAAAATGTCAGATATAAATATATCTGATACATGTATGACAATATCTGAAACATATATGAACATATCCACTCAGACATGAACTTTTTTTCCCGGGTACAATGACATAGGAATTTCGAAAAATATCAAAATCTAACAAAATGGCGTAGTTATGAAAAAAAAAGTCTGTTTTCTTGCCTATAAAATGATCGTTTTTTTTCAATGCCAAATCGTTAATTTTCATCCAATCAAAAATATCCTACGTCATTGTAGAGTAAATATATTCAAGAGTGCTCAGTTCAATGTTCAAGTCTTTGGGTTCAAGAGTTTGTTTGGGTTTCGTCAGTTCCAATCACAATGCTCACAATGTCAGCAAGATTGAAAAATCTCATTTCGAGAAAAACGCGTTTAAAGATTTAACTATCGATTTTTGCAAGATAAAATGATATTGATGTCAATTATATAAATGATAATGATATTCTTGAAAGTATAAACTGTCGAAAAAGGCAACAAAAAATCAATTTTTTGAAAGTCCCACTCTAGTATAGCCCCTTAAGGGATAACACCACTCTAGCGGCAGAAAATAAAGCCTAACTTTGACAATTTATTTTGGTATTATGACAAAAGGAATAGGATTTCTTTTAAGAGGGTTGATTTAACGCCTATTAAAGTATTTTTAAAAAATTGTTATTATAATTTTCATACAAAATGGCGGCGACTGAGCCCATCTTGAGAAACGTGTTTTTTTACAAATAGCTTCACGGGAGAACGGTTTTCTCGTAAAGTATAAGACCTGGAGAAAAACAAAAAATAAATTATAATCTGTATATTATTAGCTATGGGACTACCTAGGGATTTTTTTTATCAAATTTTGAAAAAAATGGCGCACTTTGAAAGAAATAAATTGATTTTTTGCCCAAAAAAATAAGCGGTAAATTGTTTATGAAAAAAAAACGTTTACATTTAATCAAAAAACGGCTACGTACTCCCATAGAGAATGTAATTGTGAAGCTACTCTCAAAATTTCAAATCGATCCATGCAAAGGTGTTCGAGTAATTCGTCCTCCCAATTTAAAAAAAGTGGTTTCGAGAAAAACGAGTTTGAAGTTGCACGAGGCGCCTGAAAGAAGTCCGAGGCGATGCGGCAAAATCGATAAATGAACCTTTAAAAAAAATTCTTCGCTACAGGACCAATTGCATATTGTTTTTATGACCCCAAAGTATTTTTTTAACCAAAAAAACGATTTTTCCAAAATGGTGTTATCCCTTAAAGTGGTGTTATCCCTTAAAGTTGTACGAGGCGCCTGAGAGAAGCCCGAGGCACTGCGGCAAAATCGATAATGGAACATTTTTTTTTTAATTCGCTACAGGACCGATTGCTTATTGTTTTTATGACCCCAAAGTATTTTTGAAGCCAAAAAAAACGATTTTTCCAAAATCCTAGAGTGGTGTTATCCCTTAAGGATGTAGTCTAGTGTTCAGGCCCATTTCGAAAGCTTATTTCAGATTTTTTATAACAAAATTAATACAATCATTAATTAAGCTTTACCTGTTTTTGTTGACATCGTAAACTATTAAAAAAAAAAAACATTTTTACCCAATTTGACACAATTTTATAATTGTTTTTTTTCAGTTAAGGGGAGGGTAGGGGTTTCAGCGTGAGACAAAAACACTTGTTTGCGATTTTTTTTCATCTAAATGGGTAGAGTAAATTTATTGAAACCTTTTGTACATTGTTAAGTGTCATTTCAAGAACATTCTGTGAAATTTGTACGCGAAAATATCCACAAACAGGCCGGTGACAGAGCTTTTCCAAGAACGCCTTTGGAAAAACACGATTTGCGGTGTTCGCTCTATCTCAGCTAGAAATTATCTGAAATCAAGTACCATTAAAATTTAGTCAAAGTATCATCGAATCCTCCCCCCAACGGTCTTTGATCATTTTTTCTTTCATTTCTAAATTTTTGGTGGTCATGTAAAGTGAAAAGTGCTATTTTTCACGAAAAATTCCGCCATCTTGGGGGTGGAAAACCCTCTCAATGTAAAAAAAAAACTCAAACTAACCGTTGGGGGTAGGTATTTTATATGTAGAAAGCGTGTACCAAGTTTGAAATGAATCGGTCATGTAATTTTCAAATGGCAGTGAACAGGGACTTTGAAAAAGTGGTTTCGAGAAAAATGCGTTTAAAGTTTAGAGAAGTCGGAGCTACACCCCCATGGAAATTTATGTATGTAAAATATATGCAGAAAATATGTGCTATATATATATATATACAGGGTGCGCCAGAGAAACTTACTTATTTGAAAGGTCAATAAAAACAAAAGTACTTCAATTATTGTTTTAATTTTTTTTTTATTTGAGAATACAATATCCCAATTTTTTTTTCATGCAGTCTTGAAAATGACATCGGATAAATGGCGACCCCCATTGCGCATACACTGATGAAGTCGATTTTTGAAATTCGTATCCACTTTTTGCAGCATATCAATCGGTATGTTGGCAATGGCGTCGCGAATGTTGTTCTTGAGGTGTGCTATGGTCCGTGGTCGATCGACATAAACCAGAGATTTCAAATAACCCCATAAAAAGAAATCGTATGGAGTCAAATCTGGACAGCGTGCCGGCCATTGGAGATCGCCTCTGAGAGAGATGAGGCGGTCGGGGAAATGTTGTCGCAACAAATTCATTGAGTCTCGTGCTGTGTGTGCTGTGGCTCCATCTTGCTGAAACCACACGTTCCTAACGTTCATTTCTTCGAGTCTTGGAAGAAAAAATTCCTCGATCATGTTCCTGTAACGAGCTCCATTCACGGTAACTGCGCGTTCGTTTTCTTCAAAAAAATAAGGACCAATTATTCCCATTACCGACATCGCACACCAGACAGTAACTCGCTCACAATTAAGTGGCTTCTGGTGAAGCTCACGTGGATTTACACCACACCAATAACGCATGTTTTGCTTGTTGACGCAGCCGGAAATGTGGAAGCCAACATACCGATTGATATGCTGCAAAGAGTGGATACGAATTTCAAAAATCGACTTCATCAGTGTATGCGCAATGGGGGTCGCCATTTATCCGATGTCATTTTCAAGACTGCATGAAAAAAAAAATTGGGATATTGTATTCTCAAATAAAAAAAAATTTAAAACAATAATTGAAGTACTTTTGTTTTTATTGACCTTTCAAATAAGTAAGTTTCTCTGGCGCACCCTGTATATCGGTCGCATATATAGTGACGAAAAATAGAACAATACGTATATATTCAGTATATATGCACCAAATATATGACGCATATATGACCCATATATTTTCGATATATTTTTCTGACCCAAAAAATAAATGCTACGTATAAACACTATATATGATGCATATATGAGGCATATACGACGCATATATTTTCGATATATTTTCAGTCTATTTGTTTGTCAGAAAAGTGTATCAAAAATGTATGCGTCATATATGACTCATATATGTGTCATTTATGCGTCATATATGACGCGTACATTTTTGATACATATTCCTGACATGAAATATATGCTGTGTATAAACACTATTACAGTTAAACTTAATAAAACTTAAAACTTAAACTTAAAAAAACTTAACTTACAGTTAAAGTACACTATAACATATAAACACTATATACAGATATGCTACGCACATATCTGTATATACTACTGTGTCCAAAAAATAAGGTGACATTGTATTTATTTCGAAAATTCTTTATTTATTTTTCCAAATCAATTTCATCCCCTTCAAAGTAATCCCCTCCCGATGCAATGCACTTATGCCAACGGATTTTCCAATCTTCGAAACACTGATTGTAGTCACTTTCCGGGATGGCCTTCAGTTCCGTCCTCGCTGCGGCTTGAGTCTCCTCTATCGTATCAAAACGGTGTCCCCGGAGCGATCTTTTGAGCTTGCTGAACAGCCAGAAGTCGCACGGCGCCAGATCAGGTGAATACGGTGGTTGCGGAACGATATGGGTTGAGTTTTTGGCGCCGTGCGACTTCTGGCTGTTCAGCAAGCTCAAAAGATCGCCCCGGGGACACCGTTTTGATACGATAGAGGAGATTCAAGCCGCAGCGAAGACGGAACTGAAGGCCATCCCGGAAAGTGACTACAATCAGTGTTTCGAAGATTGGAAAATCCGTTGGCATAAGTGCATTGCATCGGGAGGGGATTACTTTGAAGGGGATGAAATTGATTTGGAAAAATAAATAAAGAATTTTCGAAATAAATACAATGTCACCTTATTTTTTGGACACAGTAGTATGTGGCATATATGTACAATTTATGCAGTATATATGTGGTATATATGCAGGGTAAATGCTACATATATCATTGATCTATGATACATTGATATACAGTAATACCACGCATATACATCTCATATATAAAAACGTTACGAAAATTAGAATTTGGCACAAATATGCAACATACATTTTCAATATATAGCATACATTTTACATATATTACAATTATTAATAAAATAAATTTGCAGTATATCTTTGCGTATATAAATTTCCATGGAGGCAGTGTTAGAGGAGCGGGTCTAAATAGTCAATAACTTCGAGAATTTTGCTATGATTGACTTGAAATTTTGGGATTATATTCTTGAAATGTTTAACTATAAAAAAAGACAAAAAAAATCGATTTTTCAAAAGTGCAAACCCCTACCCTCCCCTTACAGTAGATACCTTCAAATGGAGGTAGGTAGATGGCGCGGATGATTACAGCACTTAGAGTCATCTGAAAGAAAAAAATCAAATGGATTCTTGTTCTGTATGCTTGTGGCTCCGTCCCGTACTAGATATAAACATTTTTATTAATAAATAACAAAATGGCGGACCTGTAATATTTTTTTTCAAATCGTGATCTTTTTCCGTTGAAAATCGGTGAGAAAAAAAATTATTATTATAATTAAGTAATTTCAGTACCCGATGGAGCCATTGTTGTGTAGACACATGTGCAAAAATGAAAGCAATGACGGGCTGCGACGTTTGAAGTTTTACGAATTTCGCTTTGAAACGTTGGGAAAATATTCTACATATATAGTTCTATCTTTTTAAGGGGTAAGGCCACTGTAACGGCCCAAAAAAAAAGGTTTTTTCACTAATTTTTTGCTCCCGAAATTGAAGGTATTTGAAAAAAAACTTTTAATGGTGTTATCGGGCATACATTAAACTTTATTATAAAATTTTTTTACAGTAAAAAAAAACAAAATGGCGGTTCCACAGCTATCTTCCCGGGACATGTTTTGTTTCCAGGGCTCCGCGGCACGCAGCACCACTGGTGCACTTTTGAATCTAGAACAAAAAAAAACCATTAATCTAGAGGGCTATAGCTAGAGAATGTCGATCGGATTTTAAAAAGTATCAATTTTTGTGGATTTGGCGTGCGTTTGAAAAAAAAAATTGATTTTTGACGAAAAAAACGGCAAGTTTTTTGTTAATAAAAAATCAGTAAATAAAGTTCTTGAAAATTCCGATCGACATTCTCAAGATAATATAAATGTTCACATCTGGTTAAAATTTCAAGTAAAAAAAAATGAAAATTGTTCGAGTTATGCTGCGTGCCATTTTGAAAAACCATGTTTCGAGAAAAACGCGTTTAAAGTTTTGCGAATAGTTTTTTATTGGAAAAAATTAAAAAAAGAAGTTAACAGGACCTTTTTTTCTTATTCTAGAGGGTTTCAACTATTTTTTAAGCCAATAAAAAAAAATCGATTTTTCAAAAAATTTACAGTGGCCTTACCCCTTAAGAAAGAAAAATCGATTTTTTAATCGTTGTAAGTGTATATCCCGCCTTAAATCGCCAAAGGGATGTTCGATAATATTAAAATTAAACAATTAAAAATGTTCGTCTCGTCCCAACGTTGCAAAACTCGACAGCGCTATTAATGTCCCCCGAGTTGATTCGATCGTGATAATTCATCAGTCTCGATGATCGTTCCAAACGTCTGCAAAGAATTTTACGGAATCGATCGTTTTATCGATGCGATAAAATTTTTGACCCGATCCGTCATGTTCGTTTCGTTGGATCAGATAAACAACGCATTTTTTATACTTCGTTCAACATACCAAGATACTCGCGATACTCTTCGATTGCGATAGCTCGCAACGAAAGCCGCGAAATACGAGCCCGAACACGCGGAAACGAGCCTTTGGCTAATTCGCACATTGCACAACACGCGTCTTGCGCAAGATCGCCAGTGTGATTTTTAATTTGCATGGATTCTCGTGTACGCGCGTGTAAGCCGCGTGTTGTTGCACGCGCAGTAAGCTCGTCCGATGCTTATTGTTCGAGCAATCGACAGAATGCTCACGACGATGACCGCAACGTAATTCCATTATCGCGCTATCCGAGACCCCAGCCTTTCTTGTCTTCGCGCGTTGTTTTTTTAAGAACGTATTCTCGAGCCTTTGCCCGTGACTTTGCTCTCGCGTCTCTCGGGAATACGGTTGAGGGGCTATACCAGTGTGAACGCTGAGAGATTTGGTTGATTCTCGGGCATTTTTTGGAAGAAAAGTACTCAATTAAGGGAGACTTTGTCCTTGGAGTGCCATATTTCAGGTGTTCACATTTTATTTTTTTTAAAGGAAACGAGCAAAGCTTTTTGAGTGCGGTTTTTTTTCTTGCTTTTATTCATGATATACAGAACGTTAAAAAAATTTTTTTTTGAAAAAAAAACCAAAATGGCGGCCGTTGCAGCTCCGCGAAGACAGGTCCTCAAATCGCGGGAGGTAAACGGCTGACATCACTGCCCCCTCTTTGTTGATCTGAAACACAAATTCAAAGCATATTATCAATCTGTGACCCTTTGGTCATGGAATGACGGATGGATTTTTCGTTTAGTACAAATTTCGGAAAATGGCGGCAATTTGAAAAAAAATCGAATTTTCGCGTTTTTTTTCGCATAAAAAGATAAATAACAAATGCAAAAATGTATCTATCGAAAAAACGATCCGTCATTCCGTGAAGACATATTTTCTGAGTATGCTCTCGAAATTTCAGGTCGATATGTTAATTACAGCGGTCAGGAGAATGTCAGCCATTTTTAAAAACGTGTTTTCGAGAAAAACGCGTTTAAAGTTTTGTAATGTGTTTACACAAATGTGTTTATAATTACCGCTAATCGGCAATGCCTGGTCCATAGAGGCATCCCTCCTCTTCTTCTAGCTGCTCATGTTGAGCCGCTAACATCTCTCGCTAGGCACAAAGGACAAAGTCTCCCTCAACATTTTACTCGGATTATAATGGTGCCTTGGTTTCGCACGGCGATTCAAATCGCAATAATTAAGGGGTTGGGCTGTTCTGATGACTCAAAAATCAGGATTCTTAAACCTTCGTTGTCACTGTGGATCTAAACGACCCAGCAGTCAACTTTTGGACTAAGCTTTTTTTCTCTTTACGATTTTTTTTGCATGTTGCCATCTGATTTTTTTAAATAATAATTTTTGGCACTTATTGTGCAATATTTAAAGTATGTTCGTGAATTTTTTCACGGTCATCCGACTGATAGGCTTGTCACACTGGGTCAGATTGACCCAGTGTGACAACGAAGGGTTAAAAAAAATTGAAGACATAGGTAAGACGATTGAAAAAACGTTTGGACGTTTATTTGAATGTATATTAACAAAATTGTGTACCAAATTTCATTTTAATATATTAGTAATTAGAGAGGTTATAAATAATCTCGTGTAGGACCTTGGAACGTGAGGGGCTCAACGGTGTACTTGATTTTGGCCACTCGGTTGATCTGAAGGAAAAAAAAAAGTTTTTTTTTCTGAAAATAGATAATATTGGCTGACTTGACCAATCTTTATTTTAAACTTGTGTCTTAATTATCAACAAAAAAAAATTGAATTTGATTTTTTAAGAAAAATGACATTACGATTAATAACGAAAGAAAAAAAATATTACGAAGAAAAACGTCCGTCACGACTAAACTACTATTACACTGAATAAGTGTACCAAATTTCAAGTCAATCCGTTTATAAAATGTCGAGAAATCGTGTACACCGTTTTGAAAACCATAGTTTCGATAAAAACGCGTTTAAAGTTTTACTAGCAGTTCTATCGTTGTAATCGGAAGTTTACTTTCAATTTGCAATTCTGGCACCATATGCTTGACCGTTCTCTTCAACTTAAGGGATCGTCTCAGTGTGACCCTCCGAAAAATCACTGATTTTCACGATTTTTTTTTAAATGTTCAAATAAACTAATCGGTCCGGTTTTTTTAAAATAAATAAATACATTCATGACGAATACAAAATGATTTTTTTTTATGTTTATTTATTGGATGTACAATAGTTAAACAAATTGTTGAATGACACGTAATAAAAAAAGGTCCTGTACGGTTTCCACGATTGCGGCCGCAATTTTGATCTGAAACAAAAATTTCAAAAAGATTATTAATCAGTAGGAAAGTCGCTATCGCGCTATGGAAGGGTTTTTTTTTTTAATTTGACGAAATGGCGGCGGTTTGAACAAAAAGTATCGAATTTGGCCCTTTTTCTCGACAGTTTTTCGTAAAAAAAAATAGGAAGATTTCCAAAAAAAAAAAGCTTCCATAGCGCTATAAAGAATGA
Organism: Ophion obscuratus; assembly: GCA_964007375.1. NCBI lineage: Eukaryota > Metazoa > Arthropoda > Insecta > Hymenoptera > Ichneumonidae > Ophion > Ophion obscuratus. The sequence continues at coordinate 7,528,822 of OZ023319.1, forward strand.
CGTTAAAAATGTTCTCTTCAAAGGGGAACTAGATATCTTCAAAACTCTTCCTTTGAGAGTGGAAACCGTTTTGAAAAACACTATTCTGAGAAAAACGCGTTTAAAGATTGGCGAAGCAGATGTCTCGCTCCGTTCCCTTTCTACAAGAAACGTTGTAGCGACCGTAATAATTTGAATTTCGATTTAAAAATTTGAGAGAATGTTTATTACAGTGTATACTATCCGATAATGCAACAAAAAAAATCGATTTTTCGAAAATTTCACACTGAGACGATCCCTTAAGGGGTTAGGCCACTTTAGAGGCCGAAAAAATAGGCTTTTTGGGGATTTTTGTTTTCAGAAAAACTACCAAATAAATCGAGATTACAAAAAGGGTGTTTATCATACATATCAGTGACTGTATACAATAATTTTTTTGAAGCCCTCAATTTCAAAATGGCGGCTGTGCAGCGTTTATCTCAAAACTGCATTTTTTAAGTTGGCCGAAAACATAACTCAGACAATTTTCAACCGATTCACTTGTAATGTTGAATATATCTTGAAAAATACATTGTCTATGGATGTACGTAAGATTATTTTCTTTATATTGCATTGTTCATTTGTTATTAACAATTATCTGACGATTTTTTAGACAAATGTCCCACTTTCCAAATCATTGCCTAAAAAATTGTCAGATAATTGTTAATAACAAATGAACTATGCAATATAAAAAAAAGATCCTACGTACTTCCATAGACAATGTATTTTTCAAGATATATTCAACATTTTAAATGAATCGGTTGAAAATTAACTGAGTTATGTTTGTGGCCAACTTAAAAAATGGAGTTTTGAGATAAACGCTGCACAGCCGCCATTTTTAAATGAATCACTGCAAAAAAAAATATTGTATGCAGTCACTGATATGTATGATAAAAACCGTTTTTTGTAATCTCGATTTATTTTGTAATTTTTCTGAAAACAAAAATCCCCAAAAAGTCTTTTTTTCGGCCTCTAGAGTGGCCTTAAGGGGTAAGGCCACTGTAACGGCCCAAAAAAAAAGGTTTTTTCACTAATTTTTTGCTCCCGAAATTGAAGGTATTTGAAAAAAAACTTTTAATGGTGTTATCGGGCATACATTAAACTTTATTATAAAATTTTTTTACAGTAAAAAAAAAACAAAATGGCGGTTCCACAGCTATCTTCCCGGGACATGTTTTGCTTCCAGGGCTCCGCGGCACGCAGCACCACTGGTGCACTTTTGAATCTAGAACAAAAAAAAAACCATTAATCTAGAGGGCTATAGCTAGAGAATGTCGATCGGATTTTAAAAAGTATCAATTTTTGTGGATTTGGCGTGCGTTTGAAAAAAAAAATTGATTTTTGACGAAAAAAACGGCAAGTTTTTTGTTAATAAAAAATCAATAAATAAAGTTCTTGAAAATTCCGATCGACATTCTCAAGATAATGTAAATGTTCACATCTGGTTAAAATTTCAAGTAAAAAAAATGAAAATTGTTCGAGTTATGCTGCGTGCCATTTTGAAAAACCATGTTTCGAGAAAAACGCGTTTAAAGTTTTGCGAATAGTTTTTATTGGAAAAAATTAAAAAAAGAAGTTAACAGGACCTTTTTTTTCTTATTCTAGAGGGTTTAAACTATTTTTTAAGCCAATAAAAAAAATCGATTTTTCAAAAAATTTACAGTGGCCTTACCCCTTAAGTTGACTCAAGCGACGAACGAGCTTTTTCAAATTGTCACCGAAGCCTAACACCTTAATTGCATCGGCGACTCCCGCTCGCTGTGTCTTCATCTCACGGCAGCGATAATATTACGAAAGTCGTTCGATCACCCCGCTCCCATCTACGCGAATATTCCTCGTACCCGCATTCTCCGCATACTGCGCCGCGGAAAAGCCAACGCGGCAAAACAATTGCGAAGCTTTTCTCGTCTTGGGAAAAATATTTTCATTCCGGGGAGAAATTGACGAAATGTTGAGAAAACAATTCGGTTGTTTCAACATCCTCGGAAGCAATCCCGTATTTCTCTGACCACCACCCCCCCTTCGTCACTCGTTCCGGCAGTACAAAACGAGCGCTTTGTGGATCGTATAAGAAAATGCAATCCCACGTAGTCGTGTAAATTCGGAATTTATAGCTTTAGGTCGCCGAGAGGCGCACTGGCCGTAACTCCCGACCTCCCGGTATTCACCGTGGTGTACATAGTCGTGGATTTTACGCTCCCAAAGAGCCAAGTTTGCAAACTTCGGGGATTTGCAGACTCGGATCTAAATATATTAATTCGGCGAAAAAAGGCATGTTTTTAAGATTTTTTTTGGCGTAACGAATAGTGTTCGTTTATTGAAAAATTTACATATAACAAAGTAACATTTGAACAACATTCTCCTAAATTTGCATTGCAAAATATTCAAAATTGAGCGAGTGAAAATTAAACCCCGGAGGCGCCTCGAAAAAAAGTTGGTTTGCGGTGTGCACCATAACTCGCAACAGAATCATCTGAAACAAAAAAATCAAAATGCATTTGTTAAAGGAGATGTTTCTCGAGGTAATGACGGGAGGATTTTTTTTTTTCGATTTTTCGATTTTTCGTCGCACTTGGGAGCCAAAAACCCGATTTTCGCTAAAAAAAATCGGCTAATTCGTTGTTGAAAAATTAGTAATTATAAAAAAAAAAACAAAAAAGCTCTCGACAATACCTGGTGAATTATGTGAAGAAGTACTGTGCAAAATTTCAAAGCGATTGGTCCAGTAGATTTTGAGTTATCGTGCACACGGACTTCAAATATGACAAGTCTCAGAAAAACGGTTTGAAAAACGCAGAAGAGTTTGGTCGCTTAGCGCTCATTGCACATAATTTTAAGAACACTTCTCGATTGCATAAAAATCTGAGAAAATTCATGCATATTAAAGGTACTCAAAAGATTAATTTTGCATAATAATAATTCCAAAATGTTATTAACAAAATGATGAAAAAAAAAATTAGTCGACAAATTTCCCCGCAACCCAATTTTTTTTTCGTGATTCGTTCATTTTTCTGAATACGTATGAATTTTTTCAGATTTTTCAATTATCTTTGAATTTTTAGAAATTCAAAATAAAACTCGATAATTTTCTTATACTCGCTCAAAGTCGTCGATGCCAGGTCCGTAGAGCAAAAGGCTTCCATCAAGATGATCGAGAGCATCTTTTTGCGTTTGTCTACGCAAAACTCTTTCTTCTTTACTGTCGTGCGCCGCTTGCTCCTCTGCTCTACTAATTCGCAAAACGTCAACTTGTCGGGCCCGGAACAGGCCCGTTTATCAAGAAATTTATTCGGGGTCGAAAAATACAATAGCGCGCCGCGCAGCTGCCGCCCAGGTATAAAACCCGGCATGGAGCAACAGACGCTCAAATACTCATAACTTCGTCAATTTTACTCCGATCGACTTGAAATTTTAACACAATATTCTTGATATATTATGCATTCAATTAAAAAATTTAAAAAAAAAATGAAAAAAAATTTAAATGCTTTACCCCGCCCTTAAGAAAGGTGATTTTGAAGACACGTATATATATTTGATTTCAAAGTACGAATTCCGGGGTGAATTGTGCAGTTGAAACTATAAGAAACATTCCTGGGGCCGCCAATACCAGACCATTCAGCGGTCACCGAGCACGGAGTGGGAAATTCCTCTCCAAATGTCCGAACAGTTACAGTCGACTAAGTTCCTCGCCGCAAGTAAACATCCGAGGGAATCCCCCAAACGCGTTACCGTGTCAGCGGAAATTAGCAGCGTCTTTCGAAGCGGATATTCGCTCGTTTATTTTTGTACTATTTTACTACAAATAATTTACAATGATCGTTAACAGAGCATTTTTGAAAAGGGGACCGGGTTGAAATTCCGAACTTTGAATTTTCAGAACGCTCAAAGCTCCGAAAATATACTACCCCGAAAGATCAAACTTCGAAAGAATTTTGAACGAAAGACCAAAACTTCGAAAATTTGAACATCGTCAAAATAATTCAGCTATGGAAGTTTTAAAAGTTTCAAAATTTTCAATAAATCGACGAATTATTTCAAGACATTTTTTAAATTAAGGGGCTATGCCAGTGTGAACGCGGAAAATTTGGGTGATTTTCGGGAATTTTTTGGAAGAAAAGTACTCAATTAAACGTTTCGGAAAATTAAGAATATATTTGGCTATATTTGACCTATATTACATAATTTTTTCATAGAAAAATATTGAGATCCAAGCGACTTATGCGCTTCGGAGGCGCCGAAAAAAAAGTTCCTCCACTGCTGGCATGATTCCGGCCGATTGACAAGGGGACAGTACGGCAGTCGGATTTTTGTAATTTTTCGTGCTCATGGTACGCGAAGTTCAGAGCTCGAATATTAATATCCCAAAGCAGTTCGACGCCATATTCAGAAATTTTCGAGAAAATTGACTTTGAAGTTTTCGAGCGCACTCTTATCCCACAAAGATGCAACGATATTCGAACCGGGCTCGTGGTGTACCCGGTAGCGCTCGAGTCTAGTGATCGCGGGGTCGCTGGTTCGAGTCTCACTACGAAATTTTTTTTTTTTTTTTTTTTTTTTTTTCATTTTTTTTTTAATTCGCATACCTCCGTCATTTAAATATCCCGATAAATTTTTGTTGCATATAATCACATATTATTATATATAATTAATATAATATATCTATATATGTTTATATATGGACAAAATCCATATATAGTTATTTATGTAAAAAATTCATTATAGTTATACATAATTATATATTTTCTCATATATGATCATATATTATTTATATATAACAATAGGTGATTATTTATAAAAAAATAAATAAATATTCCCGGGATAAAAATCATAAAATCTATGCTAATTCACATATATGTAATTATAATTGTCAATGATAAATGCAAGTCTTATTTTTTATTATCTCTTGCTTGAAATTGCGAATAGGCGACGTAAAAATATCCAGTAATAATATTTACATAAACTCCCTTGTAGATTAATAGGAATATAAATAGAAGAATAAATGTTGAAATATGTGAATATAACGCTTGCATTGGCAATCGTCGATATTGTGAATAACAGTTCTGCGTAAATCGTTTGCCTTTGTCCTGATCACCTACCTGCGAAGCGGGTAGTTGAACCTAAAAATGTTGTTGGTTATAAATATTGATACTTGAAAATGTATGTTTATAATCAAGAGATAATTAAAAATATGACTTGCGTTTTTTCATTTAAAAAAAATGAAAAAAAAAAAAAAAAAAAAAAAATTCGAAGTGAGACTCGAACCAGCGACCCCGCGATTACTAGACTCGAGCGCTACCGGGTACGCCACGAGCCCGATTCGAATATCGTTGCATCTTTGTGGGATAAGAGTGCGCTCGAAAACTTCAAAGTCAATTTTCTCGAAAATTTCTGAATATGGCGTCGAACTGCTTTGGGATATTAATATTCGAGCTCTGAACTTCGCGTACCATGAGTACGAAAAATTACAAAAATCCGACTGCCGTACTGTCCCCTTGTGAGTAGCTGAAACCGAAAAAAGAAAATGTGGTTAAACTGGACGGTATTTCCTGTACAATGACGTAGGATTTTCGAAAAATATCAAAATCTAACAAAATGGCGTAGTTATGAAAAATGCTGTCTTCTTGCCTATAAAATGGTCGTTTTTCAAAATGCCAAATCGACAATTTTCATCCAATCAAAAATTTCCTTCGTCATTGTAAAGTAAATATATTCAAGAGTACTCAGTCAATTCAAGTCAATCGGATAATTGCTCTTCGAGTTACAATGTCAGCAAATTTGAAAAATCTCATTTCGAGAAACCGCGTTTAAAGATTTAACTATCAACTTTTGCAAGATAAAATGATTAGAGATACGGCCTTGACATTTTTACAGGATATTCTTGAAAGTCGAAACTGTCGAAGGCAAAAAAATCTATTTTCAAAAGTGTCACACTGATATAGCTTCTTAAAGTTTTGTTGGCAGTTCGTTGTAATCATAACCATGTGTTGGACCTTCCTCTTCGAGCTGCCCCAAGCCACCACGCATTTTTTCAAATTTCCACAGTAGCCTAACCCCTTAAGGCGGGATATACATTTAGACAGGAAAAAAATAAGCACAATTGAGGGATTTTTTCAACTAAGAAATACTCATTCTACAATTATCAAACTTTAGATATACTTCAATAGTATATTCAAGTATACAAAACAATTTTTTTTAATTAACTCATCATCAAACTGGCGGAGCTGTGGCAGAGTGTTACCGCAAAGTCACCGCGGAAGTTGCGAATCGGCGTGCAGTCCAGCTTCCCGTAGACTTTAATTTGCGAAAAAATTTCAAACATTTGTTCAGTTAGAACATGTATAGTTTCTATGTGACGGTCATTAAAAAGAAGAAAAAGCAAATTTAAGAAAAAGGCACCCATTTAGAAAAAAATCAACATTTCACGCAACATTTCTGTAGAATGTGGATTACAAAATTAGTTTTTTTTGCAATTTCCAAAAAACGATGCTCGTCTAGTAGAAGGTACCAATATTATCAATATTTCTACCAAGTTTCAACTCAATCGGCTTAACAATTTTTCAGTCATCCTGCACGCCAATTTCGATAATGCAGTTTCGGGGAAAAACGCGTTTGAAGTTCACGCCGGTCCGAACCCGAGCGGTGATGCACAGCGTTGACGGCCTGTAACGTTTGAAGTTTTTGGAATTTCGCTTTGAAACTTTGGGAAAATATTCTACATATATAGTTCTCTCATTTAAAGAAAAAAAAAGAAATCGATTTTTTGATCGTTGTAAATGAATATCCCCCCTTAATAGAGGATTTAAAAAAACAGTCCCTATTTTTCTATATGTTCCGCGATGTTTTATTTCCAACTCTTCGCATCGAGTCGAAGACATGTGGAATTACATCTGCATTTAAAAAAAAACAACTATAAGATTGCTCATTAGATGTATTTGCGAAATCAACTGAGCGTAGAGAAAATAAAGCAGTAGACTCACAATGCTTTTGACGCCGTTGAAATGTGCAGTCTGGGAGGATTGTCGGGGCCGAATATTCGTACCATATACCTGGGGTCGGAACAATGGACCCTGCCCGTGCGTGAACATTGTCCCTGGGTTTGCGATTTAACTCGAAAAGGCCAATTGGCCGTCCCCCTCCCCTCCCCCTCCTTCGCTAATCCCCTCTTATTATTTGTTTTCCTTGTTTCTCCAAAGTACGGCCGACAACGAGAGCGAGAGCGAGAGAGAGAGAGAGAGAGCGAGAGAGAGAGAGCGAGAGAGAGAGAGAGAGAGAAAGAGAGATTGATTGATTGATTGATAGAATTTATTATGCCCCAGTAAACTTTCGGGCAAATTAAGGAGAGATATAATTAAGTACAGTACAGTACTACCTCTCTAAGAGAGCCCTCGCTAAGAGAGAATTTCCCCGCCGTTCCGCTTGAGCGCATTTTATGGCTTCCCCCACCTAGCTCGAGCTGTCCAGTGTACCCGAGGCCTCTCGAATTTGTCGCGGACAACTCGATAAGAGATCGCGAGCGATTTCAGAAAATCGCACGTCGCACGATTTTCAAATGGATAATATTCCTTTGTATAATAATATATACGTTTAAGCCGTAAAGTCGGAGAAAAAAACATGCACCATAATTAAATTTCAAGTAGTAATTTAATGCAAGTAAAATATATTTTAATAGACATTAACACAGCATAGAATATTATTGATATTGATAAAAATTATCGAGGCTACATTATACTAGAGATATGTTTATAAGTAGTAGTAATAAATGCAAATATCGTACAGCATATACAATATGTATGTATCATAACATATATACTATACATCAGAGTATAGAGTCCTGTTGACGTCCGCAAGAATCATAGAGACGGCTTCATTTTCGTGATCAGCTGGCGCTCTCTTATCGAGTTCGAGTGGAGAAACACATACACGCTACCACATGCGCGATTTTCGAGCGCGCTAACCTAGCGGTGGGGGAAGGCTTCGGCGACGAATTTCTCGAGAATTTCTTCCCCTAACCGCCCTAGACCGCTCTCTTAGAGAGGTAGTACTGTATAAATGTTAAGAACAAAACTGATAGAAGAAGATAATATAAAATTATACAAAATTATCCAAAATAAAATTAAAGAAATAAAGAATCTCGATAAAAACTAAATAATACTAGATTAAGTAATAGAGTAACACAAAATAATAACAAATAATAATAACCATAAAAATAATAATAATAATAATGATACTAATAATAATAATGCCCCAATACCAAATTTCGCAAATACCACATACGCCAAAATACAATAGTAATTAATAGACTAACGCAAAATAATACAAAATAAAACAAAATAATAATGCGCTAATGCCAAATTTCGCAAATACCATATACGCCAAAATATAATAGAACTAATAAAGTAACGCAAAATGATACAAAATAATAATAAAATTAATGAAACTAATAATAATGCGCTAATGCAGGATACAAAATAAAATGAAATAAAATAAAATAAAATAAAAGCAAGGCAAAAGCATAAGCAACGCAATAAGCAACGCAATAACTCAAAAAAACGCCAAAAACGCAAAACAAGTTAAGAGGAGTAGGTAAGAGCGGTTAGTCATCGGTTGCGAGCAAACGCATATAGACCAGAGAACACAAAATATGAATGAAAAATAGAAAATAAAAATAAAAATAAAGATAAAATAGAAGAAAATTAAGCTGAAAACTGAAGCCTAAAGACTGAAAATTGAAAATTGAAAATTGAGAAACTGAAAATTGAGAAACTGAACCCGGAGGAAAACACATCTCAGCATTACCAGCGACAGCATACTCTACATGCTCGTTACTACTGAAAAAGGCCCGATACTAATACAACAATAGCTTTAGTTGCAAGAGAGAGAGAGAGAGAGGAGAGAGAGGGGGGAGAGAGAGAGAGAGAGGGGGGAGAGAGAGAGAGAGAGAGAGAGAGAGAGAGAGAGAGAGAGAGAGAGAGAGAGAGAGAGAGAGAGAGAGAGAGAGAGAGAGAGAGAGAGAGAGAGAGAGAGAGAGAGAGAGAGAGAGAGAGGAGAGAGAGAGAGGGGGGGAGAGAGGGGGGAGAGAGAGGGAGAGAGAGAGAGAGAGAGAGAGAGAGAGAGAGAGAGAGAGAGAGAGAGAGAGAGAGAGAGAGAGAGAGAGAGAGAGAGAGAGAGAGAGACAGAGAGAGACAGAGAGAGTGAGATTATATGGCACTCTACCCTCCGTCTTCTTTTTCTCTTTTACGATTGTGTCGTATTACAGTATCGTACGCAGCCTGAGCTCCGAAACATTTCAAATCCTGCATCAGTCCGAACAGTACTCGCGCAACGTCAAGAGTGGTCGGGGCGATTTTCAGTCTGAAACGCGAACGTCTTAAACATTTGCGGAGTCCGTCAAGGGAGTCGAAAAAAGTCGAGACCTCGCGATAGGGGCAAAAGATCAGTCTACTGGCTTGCAACAAAAGCCGCGCATTTCGTCAGAATATTCGTATAGAAAAAATCCACAATCTCATTTCCCCCATACCATCGATCGAACTAGCGGAAAGCTGGTAGTTCGGATTTTCCGAGCTTCGCTTCGGTTCGTTTATTTTACTTGAATCGTAATCCGGAAGGTCCCAGCAAGTGTTGATGACCGTGATAACGTTTCTCCATATCTGCCGACTGTCCACAAAATATCGTGGCACGTCGTACTCAACTTCCGTATGTCGATCGTGGAGCAGGTTGTTCGAATACTTGGCGGGCTTTCGACGCCATACGATTGCGTAGCGAACGAGGCGAACACTCCTCGCGGAGAGATCAAAGAAATAATGAAAAAGAAATAGGGCGCGAGTGACGCTAAGCGCAACTGCGATTTCGTTGGATGGAGAGAAGACAAAAGATCATCGTCGTGGTCCTTCGTGAAGCTAAAGAGAAGAGACTCGCACGCGCAGCTACGTAAAGTTGGAAGAAAAATGCTCTCTTGCTCCGTGGAAATGAGGTCCGGGGAATCCCAAAGATTCGCGATAAAGGCGCGCCGTATGTTTCAAAAAATAGCACGATGGTTTCACGACCTGTGCCGGAAGTTCCATCGTAGCGTCGCCGACTTAACGAGTAAGATCAATTGCGACACAATCGCGACAATCGACACGAAGATAACCTTCTTTTTCACCGATAACGCTATTGATAGAGAAAAGTAAAGTGAAAAACGACGAGCGGAGTCTTTTTGTTCGTTCAAACACGAGCTCAATGGCGTTGCACTGGAAATTGCTCAAGGGGTGCAGAAATGTTGCGTGACATGTTGATTTTTCGTTGTAAATTCGTGCCATTTTCTTAAATTTGCATTTTCTTCATTTTAATTACCCTCACATAGAAAATATACGTGTTTTTACTGAAAAAATGTTTGAACTTTTTTCGCAAATCAAAGTCTACGGGAAGCTAGACTGCACGCCGATTTGCCACTCCCGCGGCGATCTTGCTGTAACACTTTGCCACAGCTCCACCATTTTGATGATGAATTAATTTAAAAAAATTGTTTTATATACTTAATGTAATACTTGATATAAACTATGCCAGTGTGAATGCTGAATTTTTTTGTGATTTTCGGGAATTTTTTGGAAGAAAAGCACTCAATTAAGGGAGCTTTCCAGTGTGACAGCCCGAAAAATCGCTGTTTTCGCGATTTTTTTTTTTAAAGAAAAAATAATTTAATCGGTCTGGTTTTTTTTTGTATATTAATTGGGTATTGAAGAATACAAAACAATTTTTTAAAGATCGATTTATTTATTAATTAATATCTATAAAAATGATGAAACAATTGTTGCAGAAAATGCACTTGGATGTGGTGTCCACGTTGGGGGTCACAATTTTGATCTGAAACAAAAAACACAAAAAGATTATTGATCGGTATATAATTGGCTTTCGTGCTATGGAGGTTTTTTTTTTTTGCAAAAATGGCGTTGGTTTGAACAAAAAGTATCGATTTTAGCATTTTTTTTGGCAGTTTTTTTTACAAAAAAATAGGAAGATGTCAAAAAAAAAAGCTTCCATAGCACGATAAACAATGACGTTAAGAATATTGTGTAAAAAATTCAACTCGATAGCTTTAAAACTCTGCCCTCCAAGTTGGACACCGTTTTGAAAAATGCTGTTTCGAGAAAAACGCGTTCAAAGTTTCAAGTGAGGAAATTTTAGGTAAATCGTTTACTTACGGTCAATCAGCGATGCCAAAGAAGCGATGGGAAGAGTGTATACTATTCGATAAAGCAAAAAAAAAAACAAAATCGATTTTTTGAAAATTTCACACTGGAAAGCTCCCTTAAATGTTTCGGAAAATTGAGAAGATATTCCCCTATATTTGACCTATATTGCATAATTTTTTCATATAAAAATATTGAGATCCAAGCGACGTATGCGCTGCCTTCGGAGGCGCCAAAAAAAAAGTTCCTCCACTGCTGACATGATTCCGGCCGATTGAGTCGCTGAAACCGAAAAAGGAAAAAAATTCGCTAAACGGGAAGGTATTTCCTGTACAATGACGTAGGATTTTCGAAAAATATCAAAATCTATCAAAATGGCGTAGTTATGAAAAAAAGTCAGTTTTCTTGCCTATAAAATGGTCGTTTTTTTTTTCAATGCCAAGTCGTCAATTTTCATCCAATCAAAAATATCCTACGTCATTGTAGAGTAAATATATTCACGAGTACTCAGTTCAAATTTCAATTGGATAATTGCTCTTTGAGTTACAAAGTCAGCAATTTGAAAAATCTCATTTCGAGATAAACGCGTTTAAACAATTAACTATCGATTTTTGCAAGACAAAATGATATTTACCATAAAAACTGCTAATCAGTTCAATATTCTCGAAAGTATAAACTGTCGAAAAAGGCACAAAAAAATCGATTTTTTTAAAGTGTCACACTGGCATAGCCCCTTAAATATCCTATCAAAGTATACTTAAAGTTTGATGATTGTAAAATAATTATTTCTCAGTTTAATAAATCCTTCAATATAGCTTATTTTTTTCCTGTCCAAATGTATCCGCCTTAAAAGTCCATTATTTTCCCGAGACGAGAGAAAATCAGCGGGAAGTAACGAAAACGAATCTCTTTATTTCCAGCGCCTCCAAGACTGCAAGCTTTGAGGAACCGAGACGCGGCTGGAACTGGGTCAACGATAAGGACCTACGCCCTACAATTAGCGGCCGACAAAACGACCACTTTCTCGCAGAACATCGAGAACTTCATACAATGTACAAAGGAGGGCAAGGAGGCCAGTCCTCACATCGTCATGAGGAACATACGTCAATTCATGTCCGGCATGAAGAATTATCTCGTGAAACACGGGGAGCGCGAATTCGAGAAGGAAGTCGAGAAGGAACGTCTCAAACTGAAGGCCAACGAGTTTTTGAATCTCGACGCTATACTCGAGGGTGTCATGATGGGACTGGTCGTTCGACCACTCAGGGAACACGTGTACAGACTCTTCGTTGATCACTACGGCAGCACGGGATCGCTTCAGACTCTTGCCGAGAGCATACAGTACGCCCAGGGAAAACACATTCAAGATTTGGGGGTTCGGGTAAGCAGATCGATATCGTTATCTTTCGTCTAATCAGATCCAGATTGCCTAAAAAACAAATCGCCATTTCTCGACCGCTCACACATTCGACGGATTATGACACGGAATCTTATCTGGGAGATTCGACATTTATTTATCGAAGGGGGAGATACCTTGAGGCGAGGAAGAAATGATTGGTTTTCGTGATTTTTTCAAAGGCGTTACCTCCACTTGTAGCGCAAAAAAAAGGCCTTTTTCATTATTTTTCTTACAGAAAACTACAAAACTTTTTTAATCGATCAATATACCATCTTGAAGAACTTGCAGTAATTTTTTTATTGAAAAATATTACATTGTTCAGTGGCAAATGACCGTCAATGAAATAATGTTTTTATATACACGGTTTGCGGTAACCAACATTGCGGCGAAGTGGATCATCTGAAAAAAAAAATGCGGATGGATTTAGTCAAATATAAGTATAAACTAGTCTTTAATCGAAGGATTTTGAAAAATATTCATTTTTCACAAAATGGCGGACAGTCAAAGTTAAGGGGTAAGGCCACTGTAACGGCCCAAAAAAAAAGGTTTTTTCACTAATTTTTTGCTCCCGAAATTGAAGGTATTTGAAAAAAAACTTTTAATGGTGTTATTGGGCATACATTAAACTTTATTATAAAATTTTTTTACAGTAAAAAAAAAACAAAATGGCGGTTCCACAGCTATCTTCCCGGGACATGTTTTGCTTCCAGGGCTCCGCGGCACGCAGCGCCACTGGTGCACTTTTGAATCTAGAACAAAAAAAAACCATTAATCTAGAGGGCTATAGCTAGAGAATGTCGATCGGATTTTAAAAAGTATCAATTTTTGTGGATTTGGCGTGCGTTTGAAAAAAAAATTGATTTTTGACGAAAAAAACGGCAAGTTTTTTGTTAATAAAAAATCAATAAATAAAGTTCTTGAAAATTCCGATCGACATTCTCAAGATAATGTAAATGTTCACATCTGGTTAAAATTTCAAGTAAAAAAAATGAAAATTGTTCGAGTTATGCAGCGTGCCATTTTGAAAAACCATGTTTCGAGAAAAACGCGTTTAAAGTTTGTTTGGGTTTTGACACGCTTGGCGGCGACCTTCATTTCCTAAGGACAACAAATTTTTTTTCGCACAGGACCTTTTTTTTCTTATTCTAGAGGGTTTAAACTATTTTTTAAGCCAATAAAAAAAAATCGATTTTTCAAAAAATTTACAGTGGCCTTACCCCTTAATGGTTCGATTTTAACGAAAAAAAACGGCCGTTTTTTGGCTACAAAACGGCCATTTCTTTTCGAAAAAAAAAATCAAACGATTAAAGACTACATTTTTATGTATTAAATAAGCCTGCAAAATTTCAAGAAGATCGGTTCATTAGTGTTCGAGTAATCTTGGTCACCGACTTCAGAAATGCCATTTTGAGAAAAACGCGTTTAAAGTTTCAATTTCCGGTCGTTTGCACAACAGATTCTTCTCTTTCAACGCTCATATCTCAGTGAATTTTGTTCGGATCGACTTGAAATTTTCAGGACATATTCTCAGATACTTATACTTCAAAAAAATGCAATAAAAAAAATCGATTTTTTCAAAATCGCAAGTGGGGGTAACCCCTTAAAAGGTGCTGTACTAAAGAGTACAAAATAATGTTCGGTTAAATTGAAAATCAAAACAGTATAACTACAAAAAAGTGCCTTCCTTCGTCACTCGTCATAGGTGCAAGTACTTAAAAGGTACATAATCGTAGATGTTTTCTAAATATGAAATATAAATATTGAAAGCTTCAGGCGTCAAACGTCATAAGTATTAATACTGCTTTAAAATTTATGAAAAAAAGCCTCAAGCTTTTGAAATTTATACTTCATATTTTAAAAATATCGACGTTTATGTACCTTTTAAGGAGGTTGGAGCGTTAGCCACAATCCAAGGTTAAATTTAATAAAAAATACATGTTATTGTTTGGACTATACTGAATCTTTACGAATTTTTTAAACTTTTTTCACCACCAAACACCAGAGATAAAAAGTAGTTTAATGTATGTAATTTAACGTGCGGTTAGATGGGCAAGACTTTCACACTAAAGGTTGTGTAATTTTTATTGTTATTTAGCACCAAGATAAACCATTTCTAACAACGGATTAACGCAAACTGAAATTGTGAATATTTAGAAAAAAAAATCCCCATCTCGCCCATCGTCAACCATGGGCCAATAATCTCGTGACGTAAATATGAATAGGCATAATTATGAATTACTCAAAATTTCATTGTGAATTGTATAAAACATTCGTTGTCGTAGTTTTTTTTCATAATAATCATCGATAATGTTATGCTTTTTCAAGTTGGTAGTAACACAAAAGTTTTCCTACTTTACGTAATAAAAATGTTAAAATGCATAATTTTGCCCTTTAATTATATATTTTAAAAAATTAGCGTATATAGAATAAATCCGTACCTCGTATGCATTTTTTTGAGGTTCATTGAAGAAAAAAATGAATAAACCGTCATTTGACTCAACTGAATCGCTCCAACCTACTTAAGTACTTGCACCTACGATGAATGTCCAAGAAAGGTACTTTTTTGTAGTTACACTGTTTGGGTTTTTAATTTTACTGAACAATATTTTTTACTTTTTAGTAACGAATCTTTTAAATGATAGTTTTTTTTTTATTTTAAAAAATCATCTTTAAAAATGCCGGAGGTCTGGCACGGTCTTCTAAACGGATTGCGGCGGATGTTGTCAGACGGCGTGACGCGTAGCGTCGGCGGGATTATTCGGAAAAAAAAACCAACGAAGATTTTTCTTTCATTAACACTCATACGCAATATATGAACTAAGAAAACGTGAAAAAAGTTGAAAACCGATGAAATGGTACGCTTTGAAACAAAAAGGTTGAATTTTCCGAAAAAAATGGCTACATTTTGCTAAAAGAATACTTTTTTTTTTTCAAAAAAATTTAAGTCATGTCTTAGACAGTAAGGTTCGAAAGATTTATACTAAATTTTATCAGAATCGGTTGATTACTTTTTTAGCTAAACTTCACGCCAGTTTTGAATTTTGCGTCATTTTGAAAGTTTAATTTTTAAAAATACCGTGTGACAGCCAAAAGTAGTAATTAAACATACCCTGAGTGTAAAAATAGTAAAGAGATCTTTACTTTAAAAAAAATCATGAAAATCCACAATTTTTTTCGTCGCCAAAAGGTATCTCCCCCTTATCTTTTTAAGATTTCGTAATACACTGGGGCATCTTATAATTTTGTCATGTCCGCTCGCTCGTTTGCCGCAGTCAAGTGCTCCTCCCCAATTTTTCCAACCCTTCAAGCGGGAAAGGTAAACTAACTCATAAAAATAGAATTTTGGAACCCTGTCGGGTTAAATTAAAAAAAAGGTTTTCAGACGAAACTGTTTCGTCTGTCTTTGTTCGATAGTACCTGAAAATGAGTACGTGTCCAATATTTACCCGTGTGTGTAAAATAATATTGTTCAATAGACAGCATATTAAGGGGTTAGGCTACTCTAATGACCCGAAAATCAGGATTATTTTTTAAAAAATCACTTTTAAGGAATAAGTAAGATGATTGTAAAATCGTTTGGACATTTATTTGTACGTACGTTAACAAAGTTGTGTACCAAAACTCATTAAAAAATCACTATTGACTGGCTTGACCAAGCTTTTTTTTGTTATCGTGTTTCGATCATCAAAATTAAATTTTTGAACCTTTTTTCGATTTTTCGAGGAAAAATGACATTATTGTTAATAACTAATGAAAGAAAGTAAAAAAAAACGTCGGTCAAGATTAAACTACTATTACCCTATATAAGTGTACCAAATTTCAAGTCAATCCGTTCATTAGATTTCGAGAAATCGCTTACACCGTTTTGGAAACCATAGTTTCGAGAAAAACGCACATAAAGTTTTACTAGCAGTTCAATTATTGTTATAATAAGTTTACCTTCAATCTGCGATTTCTGCACCGTATCATGAACCTTCCTCTTCAATTTGAGTTGCCTCAAGCGACGAACGCGCCTTCGTCATTTGGACAGTAGCCTAACCCCTTAATGCACAAAATTGAAAAAGTATTCAAAGTTCGTACTTGACGGCTTTTTTTTTCTTTCGTCCACAGCCAAAAATCATACCACCATCCGACACGAGCCTCGACAGGATTTTGAGGTACATCGATCGTTTGCAAAAGTCGGACTCCCCGTTGGAAAAACTGGAGAATCTTCTGGCCGCGATTTCCGCCATTTTCAATTCGGTAAAATATTCATCTCGTGCAATTATATTCCTCATAATAAAAATATTTTGCGACTGTACAAAATTTCCAACGAAGACGATCTTTTTTGGACGTGGAAAAGTTCGTCTAAAAGCACAAACTTATCTCAAAAAAATAAAAAGATTAATATTCAATCGATAGGATATCAATGAACAGAGAAGAGACGATAGTTGGACTATAAATAGTATTTCGTTTCAACGTCTTAGCCGCGTTAGTAATTGATCCGTGTTATCGCTTGCGTCGATTCACAGGTGAAACACGCCAACTCCGGAAGACACGTGACCCTGGGAGCCGATGATCTGTTGCCGTTGCTTGTGTGGGTATTGGTACGAGGCAAAGTGGTCGATGCCGAAGTCGAGGCTGAATACATGTGGGGCCTCCTTCATCCTTCTCTGTTAACCGGCGAAGGAGGATACTACCTCACAACCCTCTCGAGCGCCGTGCACGTTCTCAAAACCTTCAAATCCAGCCAAGGAACCATGTCAACCTTGAACGTAATATAGCCAAATTACAGTCCATTCTTTACTCGTTTCGAAAGAAACGACAGCAGCGACGCTTCTTGTGGAAAACGTGTGAAATAAAAATGTCGATGTTACAACAGGGCTGTGGAACACCAGATTGTTCCTCGGTGCTCAGAATTTTGATACCCGACGAGCTGCACGGCTCGCTTAACACCCGGACACTCCCGATACGACCGAACATGAACACGCGAGACGTATGTCGTATTCTTGCCCATAAGATAAGATGCACGAACCCTCAGGATTACGGACTCTTCAAATTGGTTCAAGGCGAAGGTAAAAGGCGAAAATTGCGCCCTCAATTTTACTTCTCATTTCTATTGGCACGTTGAATAAGTTCTCGCTGTTTTATTGTGAAAATTAATGCTTTGTTTTAAAACATCGTTCCCAATGCTTTTAAACGTTTCGAAACTGTTGTGTGTAAACTCCTAATGATTCTGCAAGTTCAGCTAACGTCTAACATGAGTCTTCGTGACGCAATGCCTCCAATTCAAAACATCAAAATCATTATTTTCGAAGCGTCTGAACCCATCCCTCCATGTCGTTTTCGACAGAGCATGGTCGCCGTGAGTCTCAACAACAATTCTGTGTGCTTCAGCTGCAGATTTTTCAAAATAAAGTAATGCAGTATATTTACCCGCAAAGACTGTTTTTTGGCGCGAAATTTGACATGTTTGACATTGTTGACACCGAAGTTTGAAACTATACACTGAATTTCAAGCTTGCTTGAAGTACCGTAAAACTACACAGTTCTAATCCAGGGCCTATAAATCCGAGGTAAATATAAAAAAGCGAGATATTAAATATATAAATCCATTCTTTAGTGGGAGAAACACCTTTGATACCTGACAAATCTGGACCATATGTGACAAATCTGCATCATAGTTGACAAATCTGGAACATAGTTGACAAATCTGAATCATAGTTGACAAATTTGGACCATAGTTGATCAATCTGGACCGTAGTTGAAAAATCTGTACCATAGCTGACAAATCTGCATCATAGTTGACAAATCTGGAACATAGTTGACAAATCTGGACCATAGTTGACAAATTTGGACCATAGTTGATCAATCTGGACCGTAATTGACAAATCTGAACCAAAGTTGACAAATGTGGTCCATAGATGACAAATCTGGACCATAGTTGACAAATGTGGACCATAGTTGACAAATGTGGACCATAGTTGACAAATGTGGACCATAGTTGACAAATATGGATCATAGTTGACAAATTTGGACCATAGTTGACAAATCTAGACCATAGTTGACAAATGTGGACCATAGTTGACAAATATGGATCGTAGTTGACAAATGTGGACCATAGTTGACAAATCTAGACCATAGTTGACGAATCTGGATTATAATTGACAAATGTGGACCACAGTTGACAAATTTGGACCACAGTTGACAAATCTGGACCATAGTTGACAAATCTGAACCATAGTTGACAAATCTGGACCATAGTTGACAAATTTGGACCATAGTTGATCAATCTGGACCGTAGTTGACAAATCTGAACCAAAGTTGACAAATGTGGTCCATAGATGACAAATCTGGACCATAGTTGACAAATGTGGACCATAGTTGACAAATGTGGACCATAGTTGACAAATGTGGACCATAGTTGACAAATATGGATCATAGTTGACAAATTTGGACCATAGTTGACAAATCTAGACCATAGTTGACAAATGTGGACCATAGTTGACAAATATGGATCGTAGTTGACAAATGTGGACCATAGTTGACAAATCTAGACCATAGTTGACGAATCTGGATTATAATTGACAAATGTGGACCACAGTTGACAAATTTGGACCATAGTTGACAAATCTGGACCATAGTTGACAAATCTGGACCGTAGTTGACAAATCTGGACCATAGTTGACAAATTTGGACCATAGTTGACAAAATCTGGACCATAGTTGACAAATTTGGACCATAGTTGACAAATTTGGACCATAGTTGACAAATTTGGACTATAGTTGACAAATCTGGACCGCAGTTGACACATCTGGACCGTAGTTGACAAATTTGGACCATAGTTGACAAATTTGGACATAGTTGACAAATTTGGACCATAGTTGACAAATCTGGACTATAGTTGACAAATTTGGACCATAGTTGATCAATCTGGACCGTAGTTGACAAATGTCGATCATAATTGACAAATTTGGCCCATAGTTGATCAATCTCGACCGCAGTTAACAAATCTGGACCATAGTTGACAAATCTGGACCATAGTTGAAAAGTATGGATCATAGTTGACAGATCCGGACCATAGTTGACAAATCTGGACCATAGTTGACAAATTTGGACCATAGTTGACAAATGTGGACCATAGTTGACAAATTTAGACCATAGTTGACAAATCTGGACCCTAGTTGCCACATTTGGACCATAGTTGACCAATCTGGACCATAGTTGCATAGTTTTACGGTACTTCTTTATAGGTGCATCACCATCTTCAGCTACTCACACGCAGTGCTGGTAACGCCATCTGTTGGAAAACAGCGAGAACTTATTCAACGTCCTAATACATACGAGTTATTATTTTCCTTCTTATTTATCAACGTTGAGTTTATTGAACCAATTGATCATTTCAGAAACTCTTCTTGGCGATCACGAGTGCCCGCAAGAAATCTCTCACTGCCTTTTCGCCTATAAAAGAATCGACGCGAAGATCGCATGGCCGAGAACCAGCTCATGAAAGACATTACGCCACGTTAAATCGACGGCCGCTAATCCAAACGTGATCTAGAAATAGGATTATAAGCTACTGTTAATCTGGGTTGGTCGGCACGAAGTGACTCGTGTTCGCGTGATCGAGTCATCAATTTGGTTCTCTCCGTTCTTTGCGTTCCGAAACACTGTTGCATACATTTTCTACTGTATACCTTACTCACTGGTACTCTCGAAACAAAGGAAGAAAAAAAATGGTCGTAACAAAGAAAACGAGAGAGAGAGAGAGAGACGGCGTTCGATACTTCCTTTTCTCCAGGCGACAGCAAGTTCCTCAACGACAGACATCTATTCCCGATAATAAATGCGTTACGTAAGCGATAAGAAAGGAAGAGCGACGAAACGAAACAAAGATATCTAAGTAATATAGATATTCGACATTGTACGTCTCGCGTGAGACAAGTGTATCGTATTCTCGTGTTAAGTATTAAAACGGCTCGATGGGCTTTCGCGAAGTCGCGCGCAACTCCTTGACCACAAGTATAACGGTTTATCACGACGTATATAACGATGCGATTGTTCCGATTTCAGCAACGATCGCGAGTTTTATCCGCCAAATGGACATTCACCTTGATCCACAAACGCGCGTTATTCCAAATATTCCGTTAAGCCTGTGAACTTTTGTCGAAAAGATTCATTGGTCGATTATTATTTTTTTTTTTTTTTATATAAAGAACAGTACAAAGCAAAAGTGACTCTGGCAGGAAAAAATCTCGATTCGAATTTTCGGTGTTTTTCGAGTCGCTGCGAGAACACTACGAATTCGCCCATGTAGCTTATCGATGACGATGTCTGCGCGATAATTGAGTTTGCCGCTCGAGGATGCTCCGCGCGAGAGTGTGCGAGCGTACTTTGGACCGTGTTCGAGACGAATAAGTGTCTTTTTTTTACGTTTAATGTCGATGCGAAAACGGAGCTCGCGACGACAATCGGACGCACCAATCCCGGACGCGCATCCCGAGCAACGCTACCTATATACATTGGGCTAGACAACATGTGGTCTACCTCGTTTATTCCCGCGCAAACACTCGCTCATGCGGGATCTCGAATCATTGAGAAATCCTCGACTAACGACCATATGTTAATTCAGTATTCAAACATTGTTCTAAAATTATATAGCTCTTCCCCGCCAGGAAGTCGAGTAAGATTTGAATTGTGAAACAATCACGTGCGAGTATTCAACGCAAGCCTACGAATCTCAT